>CAAKMY010095268.1:251-15211 GCA_901111285.1 Corrigiola litoralis | reverse complement strand
ATTGTTCGTTGGTAACCGTTCGGGTGGTGGCAATCGGAGGAGGGGTGGTTGTGCAACATGGTTGTGGTGGGCAAGGATGAGAGGAAGGGAAAAAGGGGGAGGAAAATAATATTTGGAAGGGCAAATTTGGAATCTCTGATCTCTTGTGGTATCCGTAAGGAGCCCGTTTCCTGCCAATCTTGTGGAAAAAGAATCATTGTGACATTAAAGATTAGCATCGTGGTAAGATTGTCTGTTGAGGTGAAGTGGTGACCTTAAAGATCGAACGTTCATTTTGTCATATCTAGCTTAGTCTATTTCGTAAGATTGGTGTCTTTTGGGCTTAGAAGAACATCTCGTGACATTCAAGGATTTAATTATGTAGGTTGAGGTTTGAACTCGTCTCTCTAGTCTCTCTCGAATTTCTGGTTCATTATGTTCTTATTGGAGGTATTTGATGTTGCCGTACTTACCGTTCATTATTCGATTGTTTTTTCTAACCCTAATTGTAGATAGTGAAAAGCCGCTGCGCAGCGGACGCTGATAAGATTTTGAGGTTATGGCTGGTAGTTGTAGCTCTATGCAGCTGTGGTGATAGCATGATTTTGAGGTTATGTGTTTGGTTTGTCACTTATAAATGTAGAGGTTGAGATTAGGTGCTAAAGTTTTCTGTTGGTGGATACTATGGAATCATGAGTACGTTGCTGCGCCATTCAAGATGTTCTATGTACAACCCATGAAGACCCTAGGGATGAAAAAGTAGTCTCGATCTTATTTCTGATTTCCAAGTAAATTTATTTCCAGTACCTTTTGTTGGTTTAGTTGTACTTATCAGTTAATTATGGTGTTGGAGTGTTCGTTACTATCCATTTTGGGGTCGTTTCTTGCATTTCAGGTTGGTCAATTTGTCCTCTCTCTGTAGTTCTTACTGAAGGTGTTCGTTGGTTCCGGCCTTGCCATTCATTCCTATTAGCCTTTCCTTCTCGTTATCTTTTATATCTGGATACAGTTATGGTATCTATTTGCTTAGGTGCTTGCTTGTTTGTAGGCGATTTCTGGCCGTGTTCTGGAGTGGCTACTAGTTGGTCAGATTTTGTCGTATTAAATCTATGCAGAGTCATACCTCTTCTTTCTTTCCCTTCCTCTCTGTACCTCTATGTGCTCTGTTGTACCTAATTCACACGTTTCTATGCAGCTTCAATTTGAAGGTTCATCTAGCGTATTTGACTTCAATTGATTTATTGGTTGATGATGTGATGGTCTTCGGTTTTGCTTGATATATCGTTCGGTCAGGGGGTATAATTCTTCTTCCTTTGTTTTTGGGTTGATGAATCTCTGATCTCTTGTGGTGGTTTGATCACTTCTTTTCAATTTGGCGGGGAATTTTGTGTTTTGTTGGCGGTCAGAGATTCAGAGGTTGATTTTATAGAAGTGGCTAATACATGAATTCTGATATTGATTGATTCATTGATTAAGGTTAGCTGATTGTTGATTTGGTTGGATTGATAAATTCTTGATTTGTTAGTTAAAGGAAGCTTATTTGGACATGGAGGTGGTGATCATTAACGCTGTCGTAGGCGCGGTGAAATCTACTTGGTTTTGGAGCTCTAGTAATCCTAGTATGTCATTATCGTCTGATTTATGGACTTAAGTACGATTATATGGCCTTCTGATCTGATGGGTCGTTTATGCTTGGCTTGTAGATTACGCGTGCCAGGGCTTCAATTCGTATGTGATGGTGGTTTGTTGTCCTCCCCTCCCCTCCTATTATTCGCAGCCAAATGTTCCCTGTGCAAAACAGAATCCTTATCTCATTACTTTGTGAAATTGAACTCCGCTTACGTTTGCTGTTTAGGACTCACAGCCGGGCATAGTGGAGGAATTGGAATTTGCAGTTGCTGTAAGCTTCTTGGTTTTTTTTTTTTATATGAGTGCTTGGCCATAAATCCTGTTTTTTTTTTTGTTTACCTTGATTTAGGCATCAGTTAAGGTTTTGTTTCGATTATTCATGACCACTTTTTTTAGGTCTCTCGATCAGATTGGGGTCAGCAATGTATGGTGACAATCCTTTAATAACACGGGAAATGGTTGTCTTGATCGTGTTCCTGGTTTCTGAAGTGATTTATTTTTTTATTATTTTATTTCTAGTCTTATTTTGTATATTTTACTTATCAGTTATTTATGGCCATGAGAGTGCTCATTACGATCATTTTGGGGTTGTGTCTTGAATGTCAGGTTGGTCAAATTCGGCCTTACTGATGGTGTTCGAACTTGCAATTGAAGTTGCGTTTTACTTGCTGATTGCTTGTTAGGTTCGGATTTTGTTTCTCCATTTTGTGCTTGTAATTTATCTGCAGTGCTTACTTGGATTTGTATGCCTTATAGGTTATGGGTTCAGTGGCTTGTACTCTAGTTCTTTTCGAGCTGTGAATGCTGGCTTTTTGGCAGAAACTACAATAGATTTCATGCATGTCTTTTACAAAGTTATTACTGTTAGTCTTTTTCTCATTATTTTTTATTCCAAAAGATGATTATGCAGCCTTATGCTTAGGTGTTTGCTTGTTTGTAGGCTCCTTGTGGCCTCTTAGGTATTTGGCCTGGTCAGGGTTTGTCGTCTTAACTATGTGCATGGTCCTTTTTGTAGCATTCGCTTTGGTTTGAGGAGTTTGTTGGGTTTCCTTCCTTCATTTTGTGTGCTGGAGTGTGAGTCTCCACACACGGTAGCAGATTTTGGTTGTAAGGTAGGTCACTGGGTACGTGGATTTTGCGCCAGGTTGGTTACGGTTAGGCATGAGTATTGGTTCAGGTTTTTTTGTTATTTGTATTTTTTGATTTTTCAGATCTTGTGGCTCCTACTCCATAGCTATTAGAGACCATGACATGATTTTGCGACTCAGCCGAGTTATTTTGGGTTCAGGTTATTGGATTTTGAATCGCTTACAAGATATCTTTATCAGCGGTTAGATATGCTTGTGAAAGGTCCTGGTAGTATCCTAATGTCTACAAAGAGGATTCCGGTCTGGTGTCTGATGTGCAACTTCTTTGTGGTAAATTTTGTGCCTACCTGTCTGCCTACTAGATGCCACAATTTGTTTCTGTTTCATGTTCGCAGTGCAGGGAGTTGATTCTTAAAAGAGGGTTTGTGTTGAAGGATATGCTCCCTAGGAGAAGTGAGTTCCTGTTTCATATGGAGGTCAATCGGTCGACTTTATGGCTTTTGTAACTTGATTCTTTCATATACATTACAACCTAGTACTAGTGGAATGCAGTGCTTGTTGGCTTCGGGAACTTTGCTTGTCTTGTTGTCAGGAAACACGACGAATTGTTGAGACAGAACTTTTAGAGGTCCTTCTCGTGCACAAATGAAGAGACAAAAAGCTAGATTCTATAGTACCATTGCACCTCATTTTTTGATACTGTGTTCCTATGCTACATTCTGGTGTTCTTTCAGCTCTGAATATCTGGTTCTTTAGGCTGTTGTATATAGAGATTCCATCCTGTGCTGGTTGTTGAGTGCCTGTGTACATGTCTTGTTGGGTGCCAATTTTTTATTTTCCATCTTGTACTTGTAAGATACTCCGTGTTAGTTTATTCACAATGCGCTTCCTTGTAATTTTATTACATTCAGTGGCGCTTAATGGGTCTGTATGAATGATGTGCTGTTGGGGAAACTCAAAATATTTTTAAATACGAATTAGTAAAAATCTATAATTCTTTCAAATATGTTAATGGACTTTTTTTAGTGTACAAAGTCGACTTGGGAGACTATCAGAATCAAAACCTTAATTTTTTTTTGAGATAAATAAAAACCTTAATGTTTTAATTGAGATAAAATCAAAACCTTAATTTATGAGTGAATAATAGAATCCTTAACAACTCAAAAGACTGAATAATACAATCCTTATCAACTGAACAGAATCACTATCAAAATCAAAGAGCAACTCCTTACAGAAAAAAAAAACCTCATGGATAATTTCTTACCCGTGTTTTGCAATATTTTTGATTTGTCACACCTCATAGGTTACTATAAGATTTATCAATATTATTTTCTTTGGAAACGTGGGAACCTTAATTGGGCAAGAAACAAAAAAGAAAAAAAATAGAAACAGAACTCCACCAAGTGTACAGGTACAACAAGTTGGTCTAATATTATCTTGACCATACCCATACCCATACCAAATCGGAAATAATAAAACGAATCAAAAAGCGCGTGGACAATAATAAAAGTCCCAACACACAAAACCGCGTAACTTGTATTTTTTTCCTATATATATAAATACTTGGTTGATGATGATGATCTTCGGCTTTACTTGTTATATTTGATCGGTATCGGCGATGATTTGTGCTCCTCTTTTATTCAGTGCTTTTGGATTGGGTGTTGCCGATCAGAGGTTCCTTTATGATATGATTGTTGATTTGGTTTCTTAAGATCACCTGTTTATTTGGACGTGGGCGTGTTGATCCTTGACGACGTGGAAGGCGGTGGCGAGTTTAAATTGTTTTGAAGCTTCAGTATGTATGATTTGTTGAATTACGTAGTTGTGGTTGTTGATATGCGTGGCCTGTCTGATGGGTAATTTATGCGTGGCTAGTAGATTACGCGGATTTCGTCGGACGACTTTCTGGGTCTCAATTGGCATGTGATGTTGCTTTGTTTTCCCCCAATCTTAAATTTCGTAGCGAATACAATGTTGGCCTTGATCTGACTAATTTGCGAAGTTAACCTCCTAATGTTTGATGAGTAGGATGACTTTATTTTTCATCCTAATGGGATTAGGATTAGGGTTTTCGCTTTCGGTGTCCGGAAAATAGTGATGGTATTGGAATTTGCCGGTGCTAAACCCTTGTTTTACCCAGTTCTCAATGACCACAATTTTGACTGTAGATACTGAAGTTGTGTGGAGGCTATAGGGTTATAGTTGATTAATTCTGATCGTTGATTGATTGATTGGTTTGTAACAATTGGCGCGTAGAATGTCACCTGTTTGCTTTTGTTGGATAAAGGAAGGTTATTTGGACGTGGACGTGTTGATTATGCTGTCGAACGCGGCGAGTTTAATTGGTTACGAAGCTCTAATCTGTATGAATTATTGAATTATAATTATGTTCTTGCGGTTGTTGACATATACGGCCGTCTGACGGGTTGTTTATGCGTGACTTGTAGATTACGCGACTTTTGTCGATGTCTTTCTGGGACCCAATTCTGAGGCGATGCTGGTTTTGTCTTGTCAAATCTGTCTTCTCGCAGAGAAATCTTCGCATAGAAACTTATACCCTTCTCGATTTGAAAACCCTTTTTCTCAGTGATTTGTAAAATTAACCCCTAATGTTTGCTGTTTAGGATCCACGGAGTAACGTTATTTTTCAGTCTAATGGTATTAGAAGTTTGCTTTCGGTGGTCTGGAGCATAGTGATGGTATTAGATTGCAGTCTCTGGTGATAAATGCTGATCTCTTGTGTGAACCGATTATCCACGATCACTTTTCTGGCTGCAGATAGTGTAAAGCTGCTGCGTTTATGGGGAACATGATTTTGAGGTTATGAGTTTGCTGTCACTAATTAATATACATGTTTCTTTAGCTTGAACGCTGTTCTATCTCGTTTTGTGCAAGAGCTTACAAGTAGGATATATCTGCTGGTAGATTCTCTGCTCTGTTCTAACTCAAGTGGAGTATGCAGTTTGATGATCTGTGTCGGGACTGCTTGGGGCCATTCGTAAGGTGTATGTTTGATGCTCTTCATTATGGAAGAGGGTTCTTGTCATATCATATTTTAGTGTGTGTAGCGTATTTTGTTTGTTTGGGACCTGTTTATAGGTTTGGGCTTGCAAGAACATCTTGTTAGCGTTAAAGTCTCTTTAGGTTTTGTCCATCAGATAGCCTATTGGGTTTTGGAGCTCTAATCTGTCACTAACGTCTGATTTATTGACTCAAGTCTAATTATATGGCCTTCTGATGGATAGATTATGCGTGGCTTGTAGATTACGCGAACATTGAGACTTTAAAATTGTCTCATACTCCGTGAAATTTGATGAGTAGCAAGGAAGGTAGAAAAATGGTAGAAAAGGTAGAAAAGATAGGAACCTTTAGCAATGTGTAATATTATCTCTTTCCCTATTTTGAAATCTTTGATCCCTCCACTGTAGTTGAATGCAGGGGAGCATGATTTAGAGGTTAGGGGTTTCTCTGTCACTTATAAATGTGTTGCTATTTCTTCTCTTAGTTCGAAATGGTAGCTTATCTTGTTTCGATCAACAGAGCTTTGGAGTAGGATACAACTTTGAGTACGTTTCCTCAAGTAAACTAAACCAAGGTGCTGTTATGTGTTGGGGGCATTCGAAGGTACCAGTCCTGCCATATCTAGTATTAGAGTGCTTAGCCTGTTTCGTAAGTTAGGGAGCTTTTTTTAGGTTTGCATTTACATGAACATCTTTTTATAAGTTTGGCCTTGCAAAGAACATCTAGTGAGCGCTGTACTTGTCTCTTTTAGGTGTCTCGATCAGATTGGGGTCAGCTATATATGGTGACAACTGTTTAATACCACATTTAAGAAATGGTAGTCTCGATCTTAATTCCTGGTTTCTGAAATGCTTTTTTTGATATCCAGCCGTATTTTTTGTTTTGAAAAATCTGCTGATCAGTTATTTATGTCTATGAGAGTGTTTGTTACGATAGTTTTGGAGTCGTCTCTTGAATATCAGGTTGGTCAATTTCTCCTCTTTTTGTAGGCCTTACTTATGGTGATAGATGTTAGTTAACTCACCAATTAAATTGCGTTTTACTTGCAGAGTACTTGCTAGGTTTGGAGTTTCGTCCCCATTTTGTGCTTGTAAGATACTAATTGATCTGCAGTTCTTACTTGGGTTTGCATCCCTCAAAGGTTATGGTTCCAGTAGCGCTTAGTCTGGTGCTTAGGTGGTTACTTTTTTTGTAGGCGCCTTCTGACTGTTTATGAAAGGTTAGGGTTTGTCGTCTTAACTTTGTGCATGGTCCTTTTGGAAGGATATTCATGGTGGCTTTCTTTTTTGTTCGTTGAGTTCATTGGGTTTTTTTCCTTCATTTTATAGACCAGAGTGTGAGTCTTGTTCAGGTTTTTTTCATTTGTAACAATATGTTCAGATCTTGTGGCTCTTGTTCCTTTCTGCCTTCCTACCTGTGTGGGACCACGACATGATTCTGAGACTCGCTGAGCAGGTTATGGATTTCGTTTATCCTACAACATATGCTTTTGAGAGGTCCTAGTAGTATCCTGATGTCTGGTGTGTACTGTGCAACTTTGTTCTGGTAGATTTTGTCCCGGCCTGTCTCCCTACTAGATACCGCAATTTGTTTCTGCTCCATGTTTAGCAGTGTAGGAGTTGACTGTTAAGAGGGTTGCTTGGAAAGATATCTGAAGATCCTTGCTTGGTGAAGTGTATTCCTACTTTGATCCATTCTGATTATTGATTGATTGGTTGTTGATTTGGTTTGATACACTAATGGCGTGTAGAAGTCCATGCTTACTTTGTTGTTGGTTGAAGAAAGGTTATTTGGACGTGGACGTGCTGATTGTTCATGCTGTCGAAGGCCACGAGTTGAATTGGTTTTGAAGCTCTAGTCTATGATTTACCTCTGATTTATTGAATTATGTTGTTGTGGTTGTTGATTTACTATTACATGGCCTTCTGATGGGTAGTTTATTCGTGGCTTGTAGATTACGCGAATTTTTGTCGACGACTTCTTGGTCTCAGTACGCATCTAATGGTAGTTTGTTGTCCTTTTATCTTGTTTCTTGTTGCAAAATCTACCCCAATACAAAGTTAGCCCTTTCAGACTTATATGCGAAACTACGTAACCCCTTATGTTTGTTGTTTAGAATTTACAGCGTAACGTTGTTTTTCGGTCCTATTGGGATTAGGAGTTTGCATTTGGTGCTGGAGCATAGTGATGATATTGGGATTTGCAGTTGTTCTAAGCTTCTTGGTGTTCTGCTATGAGCGTTCGGCGGTAAATGCTTTACTCTTGTTTTAACCCGATTATCCATGATCAATTTTTCTGGCTGTATATAGCGAGAAGCTGCTGCGTGTTGAGAAAATGATTTTGAGGTTATGAGCTTTTCTGTCATTTATTAATGTTGTACCTGTTTCTTTTCTTGGTCTAAACGGTGTTCTATGTCATATCTGTTAAGTATTCTGTTGGTAGAACTCTGGAACCATGAATACGTTGCTGCTAAGTTCCAACTCAACTCAAGGCAGCAGTTTGATATTCTGTGTCAGAGTAGTGGCATTCATAAGGCGTCTGCTTCCTGCCCATAGAAGAGGATTCTTGTCATTGTGTGTTTAGCCTATTTTGTTTGTTTGGTGTCTTTTTATAGGTTTGGCCGCTTGGGCTTGAAAGAACATCTTGTGAGCGTTCAAGTTGTCTCTTTAGGTCTCTCGATGAGCGGGGTAGGAGAAGTTCATGATAACCATTCAAGACGAAAGAGAGGAAACGGTGGTCTTGGTGAATCCGAAAACATGCTGCGTTTATTGGGATGCTTATATGATTCTCTGGTTATGTCTGCGTAGTGGCGGAGCAAATAAGTAGCGAGGTAGAAAATAGGTAGAAAAGATAGGAAATTTTAGCCAAAAAAAAAAAAAAAAACTCATTTTAAAATACGGGTTTCTCTGTCACTTATGTGTTGCTATTTCTTCTCTTAGTTGGAATGGTAGCATACATTGTCTTTCTCAAGAGCTTTGGAGAACGATATATAAACCATGGTGCTGTTCTGTGTCGGGGGCATTAGCAAGGTATCAGTGTCCTGTCATGTCTAAGATTAGAGTGCTTAGTCTATTTCGTAAGTTAGGGACCTTTTTATAGGTTGGGTTTACATGAACATCTTTTTATAAGTTTGGGCGTGCAAAAAACTATTGTTATCGTTGTACTTGTCTCTTTTAGGTCTCTCGATCAGATCGGGCTCAGCGGTGTATGGTAACAATTCTTTAAGACGAAAGAGAAGATACGGTAGTCTTGATCTTATTCCTGGTTTCTGATGATAATTTTTTTATTTCTGGTCTTGTGTTCTGTTTTGATAGTTTACTTATCAATCATTTATGGCTATGAGAGTTTGTGTTACGATCATTTTGTAGTCGTCTCTGAATATCAGGTTGGTCAATGTCTCCTCCTTTTGTAGGCCTTACTAATAGTTCGATGTTCATTAACTTTTCATTAAAATTGCTGATTACTTGCTGCTTACTTATGGGTTCAGTGGTGATTACTCTGGTTCTTTTCGAGCTGTGAATGCTGCGCTTTTTGCGGAAATACAATAGATTTCGTGCATGTGTTTTACAAAGTTATCCGCTTAGCCTATCCTCCCCGTTGTTTTCTATTCCAGAAGATAATTATGCAGCACATATGCTTAGGTGTTTACTATTTTGAAGGCGCCTTCTGGCTGTTGACTGGAGAGGTTGTTGTCAGGGTTTGTTGTCTTAACTTTGTGCTTGATCTTTTTTGGAAGATTATTCTGGTGGCATTCGTTTTTGTTTGTGGTTTTGGTTCCTCCATTGTATAGACCGGAGTGTGAGTCTTTACCTACAGAATAACAGATTTGGGTTGTCATGTAGGTGATCGGATATGTGGCAGTTGCTCCAGATTTCGGTTGGGTGTCAAGCATTGATTTAGGTTTTTCGGTTGGGTGTCAAGCATTGATTTAGGTTTTTGTTATTTGTAACTTTAATTTGTTTAGATCTTCTGGCTCTTGTTCCTTCATGCCTTTCTGGCTGCGTGGGACCACGACATGATTATGATTACGAGACTCGCTGAGTTATGTTGGGTTCAGGTTATTGGACTTCGTTTCTCCTACAAGATATCTTTGTCAGAGGTTACAGATGCTTGTGAATGGTCCTTGTAGTATCCTGATGTCTGCAAAGAGGCTTCCACTCAAGTGGGGAAGGGTGGTGGGGTGGTGTTGTCTGGTGTCTGGTGTCTGGTGTGCAGCTTCTTTGTGGTAAATTTTGTTCCTTCCTGTCTCTCTACTAGATGCCGCATTTAGTTTCTGTTCCATGCTTTGCAGTGCAGGGAGTTGATTGTTAAGAGGGTTAGAGTGGTGAAGGATATGCTTGCTGGGTGAAGAGTGTTCCTGTTCATTGAGGTGATATGTGCAATCAGCTGCTGTGCACGTTCGTTGTCACCTAATCATAGGCGGTTGACAGTGTTGCCTTTGTAACTGGATTATTGGATATGCGTTACAATCTAGCACCAGTGGAATATAATGAAGTGCTTATTGGCTTGGTGAATTTTGCTTGTGTCTTTTCAGGATACACCTATTTGTCACTGAAGGTTCTAACACTGCTAATTGGTGAGTCAGAACTTATAGAGGTCCTCCCTGTGCTGGGAATGCTGAGTTGGCGGAAGTTACAGTAGATTTTTCACAAAGTGATTCTTGTTAGCTTTCCTTCTCGTTATCTCTATCCTGGATATAATCATGCAACCCATTTGCTTAGGTGTTTGCTTGCTTGTAGGTGACATCTGGCTGTTTTATGAGGCGGTTGTAGTTTGGCCAGGTTTCATCGTTTTAACTTTGTACATGGTTCTTTTCGAAGGTTATTGTGGTGGCATTCGTTTTGTTCCGAGGAGTTATTGTGGTTCAGTTCTTCATTTTATAGCATGAGTCCCCAAACATAGACATAACAGATTGAATTTGGGTTTTATTGTAGGTTAGTCACTGGCTTTTGCTCCAGATTCCTTTTTGAGCAGGTTTTTGGTCCGAGGAGTATTGATTCAGGTTTTTGTCATTTGCAACTTTATTTTGTTCAGACTTGTGGCCCAGATTTCTTGCTGTGGTTTTGATGAGTTCTTTTACTTTTGATGTTCGTGGCTAATGTATGATATTATGATCATGAATATATTGATTGATCAAGGTTAGACCTGGCAAAGTTGACCCGAACCCGAACACCCGACCCGAATGACCCGATCCGAACTCAGCCTAACTTGATTATGACCCGATCTGAAATTGATCCGAACTGTCTCATTTAAAGTTGACACAATTTTGTATGAGTCCATTTTCCCAAAAGTTTATTTTTTTAAATACTAAAGTGACCCGGTCTGAATGCTGACCCGACTCGACCCCGATCCGAAACATGACAGACCCGAAATAGACCCGAATCCGAACTTGACCCGATTCGATTCGATCCGAAACCGACCTGAAACTTATCGGACCCGAAAATGACCCGATCTGAATGACCCGATTGCCAGATCTAATCAAGGTAGCTGATTGTGGATTTGTTTGTTACAAATTGGCTCGTTCCTTTCTTGGGTGAAGAAGATTATTTGCACATGGTGGTGTTGCTTGGCAGCGAGTTTAATTCCGTGATAAACGTCTGATTTACTGAATTGCGTTCCCTGTGCTTGTTGATTTTCATTGTCTTCTGATGGGTAGTTTGTATGTGGCTTGTAGATGACTTGAATCTTGTCAACGACTTTGGGGCCTCAGTTGGCATATGATGGTGGTTTGTTGTCTTTTAATCTTTTGTTTTCGTAGCGAATCTTCCAGGACAAAATGAACTCTTCCATACTTGAAGAAATTAATATCACTAATTGGCGAAATTGACTACTTACCGGTCCTGTTCAGGATTCATGGCGTGATGATATTGTTCTGGTCTATGGGATTAGGGAATTGCTTTCAGTGGTCTGAAGCATAGTGGTGGTATTGACATTCTCATCTTGGTGTTTTCCTTATGTGATTGTTTGGCGGTAAATGCTAATTTCTTGTTTATTCGATTTAAGCATCTGGGGAGTTGAGGTTTTGTTTCTGATTAACTATGACCCTTTCTTCTATTACTTTGATTGGTTTCCTACTCAGAAGCTGTGGAGTAATGCATATTTGCTAAAGCTTTGTGGTAATAGTACTGGAACCATGAATATGTTGCCCAGTTCAGGTTAGCTAAAGCATGGTGTTTGATGTTCTGTGCCAGGGGCATCCATAAGGAGCCCGTTTCCTGCCAATCTTATGGAAAAAAGAATTCTGGTGACATTAAAGATTAGCATCGTGGTAAAATTGTCTGTTGAGGTGAAGTGGTGACCTCAAAGATCGAACGTTTATTTTGTCGTATTTAGCTTAGTCTATTTCGTAATATTAGTGTTTTTCTGGAGGTTTGGGCTTAAAAGAACATCTTGTGTCATTTAGGACTCAATCTTGTCTCTCTGGATCAGGTAGGGGTTAGCGAAGTACGACGACAGAGCTCAACGGGGGATGATAATACACTTAGAGACCAAATAGAGGAAACGGTAGTCTCGACCTTATTACTGATCCCTATTGCTTTGTATAGTTGATCACTTGATTTAGTAATTCTTTACGGCTGTGAGTGCGTCTTTCTCGATCTATTTTGACGTGTCTCATGAATTTCTGGTCCATTAAGTTCTTATTGGAGGTATTCGATGTTTCCGTACTTATCGTTCATTATTCGATTGTTTTTTCTAACCCGATTTGGGAATAATCGGAGTTAAGGTTATATGACCGCTTTTTCTAACTGTAGATAGTGAAAAGCTGCTGCGCAGTGGACGCTGATAAGTTTTTGAGGTTGTGGCTGGTAGTTGTAGCTCTATGCAGCTGTGGTGATAGCATGATTTTGAGGTTATGGGTTTGGTTTGTCACTTATAAATGTAGAGGTTAAGATTATTTGGTGGATACTATGGAATCATGAGTAAGTTGCTGCGTCGTTCAACTCAAGTAAAGCATGGAGTTTGATGTTCTATGTACAGCTCATTAAGACCCTAGAGATGAAACAGTAGTCTAGATCTTATTTCTGATTTCCAAGTGAATTTATTTCCAATACTTTTTGTTGGTTTAGATGTACAACCCATTAAGACCCTAGAGATGAAACAGTAGTCTCGATCTCACTTCTGATTTCCAAGTGAATATATTTCCAATTCTTTTTGTTGGTTTAGCTGTACTTATGGCTGTGGGAGTGTTCGTTACTATCCATTTTGGTGTCATCTCTTGAATTACAGGTTGGTCAGTCCCTACTGAAGGTGTTCGTTGGTTTCGACCTTGCCATGCATTCCTGTTAGCCTTTCCTTCTCGTTTATCTTTTATATCTGGATACAGTTATGCTACGCATTCGCTTAGGTGTTTGCTTTTTTGTAGGAGACTTCTGGCCGTTTTCTGGAGTGGCTGATAGTTGGTCAGGTTTTGTCGTATTAAACTTTATGCACGGTCATACCTCTTCTTTTTTTCCCTACCATTTTTTTCAACCTTTCCTCTCTGTCCCTCTATCTGCTCTGTTCTATCTAATTCACACGTTTTTATGTGGCTTCAATTTGGCAGTTCATCTAGCGTATTTGGCTTCAATTGATTTATTGGTTGATGATGTGATGGTCTTAGGTTTTGCTTGATATATTGATGGGTTAGGGGGTATAATTCTTGTTCCTCTGTTTTTGGGTTGATGAATCTCTGATCTCTTGTAGTGGTTTGATCACTTCTTTTTGATTTGGAGGGGAGTTTTGTGTTCTGTTAGCGGGCAGAGACTCAGAGGTGGTTTTTATAAAAATGGCCAATTTATGAATTCTGATAATTGATTGATTAATTCATTAAGGTAGCTGATTGTTGATTTGGTTGGATTGATAAATTCTTGATTTGTTGGTTGAAGGAAGCTTTTTTGGACATGGAGGTGTTGATCATTAGTGCTGTCGTAGGCGGCGGTGAAATCTACTTGGTTTTGGAGCTCTAATATGTCATTATCATCTGATGTATGGACTTAAGTACGATTATATGGCCTTCTGATCCGATGGGTAGTTTATGCTGTGCTTGTAGGTTATGCGTGCCAGGGCCTCAATTTGCATGTGATGGTGGTTTGTTGTCCTCCCCTCCAATCCTATTTTTCGCAGCCAAATCTTCCCTGTGCAAAACAGGAACCCGGGTGTTGTTGCTTTGTGAAATTGAACTCCCCTTACGTTTGCTTTTTAGGATTAACGGCAGGGCGTAGTGGAGGTCTTGGAATTGTAGTTGCTGTAAGCTTCTTGGTGTTTTCCTTATATTTGGCCGTAAATCCTTATTTCTTGTTCACCACATTTTTGGCATCTTTGCAGTTAAGGTTTTTATTCGATTATTCATGACGACTACTTTTAGGTCTCTCGATCAGATTGGGGTCAACGATTATGGCGACAACCCTTTAAGAACACAGGGGAAATGATAGTCTTGATCGTATTCCAGGTTTCTGAAGTTTAATTTCCAGTCTTATTTTGTATAGTTTACTTGTCATTTTGGGGTTGTCTCTTGAATATCAGGTTGGTCAAATTCGGCCTTACTGATGATGTTCGAACTTACAATTGAAATTGCGTTTTTACTAGCTGATTGCTTGTTGGGCTTGGTGTTTGTTTCTCCATTTTGTGCTTGTAATTTATCTGGCAGTGCTTACATGGATTTGTATGCCTTATAGGTTACGGATCCAGTGGTGCTTACTCCGGTTCTTGTCAAGCTGCGAGTGCTGGCTTTTTGGCGGAATCTACAATAGATTTCACGCATGTCTTTCACAATGTTATTACTGTTAAGTCTTTCCTTCTCATTATACTCTGTTCCGGAAGATAATTATGCAGCCCTATATTTAGGCGTTTACTTGTTTTTAGGCTCCTTCTCGCCGCTTACTGGAGAGGTATTTGGTCTGGTCAGGGTTTGTCGTCGTAACTTTGTGCATGGTCCTTTTTGTTGCATTCGCTTTTGTTTGAGGAATTTGTGGTCGTTCCTTCATTTTGTAGGCTGGAGTGTGACACGGTAGCAGATTTGGGTTGTAATGTAGGTCACGGGATATGTGGATTTTACGCCAGGTTATGGTTAGGCATGAGTATTGCTTCGGTGTTTTTTTTTTTTTTTTGTTATTTGAAACATTTAATTTTTCAGATCTTGTGCCTCCTATTCTATTATGCCTTCCTAGCTATTTGAGACCATGACATGATTCTGTGACTCGCTGAGTTATATTGGGTTCAGGTTATTGGATTTTGCATCTCTTACAAGATATCTTTATCAGCGGT
>CAAKMY010095257.1:0-18597 GCA_901111285.1 Corrigiola litoralis | reverse complement strand
ATTATTATTTTAAAGGAGTTACTCTTTGATTATTATTTTAAAGGAGTTACTCTTTGATTTTGATAGTTCTTTGAGTTAATAAGGATTCTATTCTTCTGTCAAAAAAAAAAAAAAAGATTCTATTCTTTAGCTGCTTCACCCTTAAATTAAGGGTAAATTATTAAATACACCTAAAAGTACCTACCCTCATCTCATATCTAATTTAAGGTATTTTCATTTACTTTCAATTTTGTTTTTTGTCATAAAAAAGTACATAAAGACGCATATAAATATACTTGAAATACATACTCTCAGAGTTATACAGATTCTGATTTTGATAGTCTTTTACATTTAAAAAGTCAAATAACATATTTGAGATTCTTACTAATTCGTATTTAAAAATATTTCGAGTTTCCACAAGAGCACATCATTCATACAAACCCATTAAGCGCCGCAGAATGTAATAAAATTACAAGGAAGCGAGGAGAGAGAATTACTATGAC
Source organism: Corrigiola litoralis (assembly GCA_901111285.1). Classification (NCBI taxonomy): domain Eukaryota; kingdom Viridiplantae; phylum Streptophyta; class Magnoliopsida; order Caryophyllales; family Caryophyllaceae; genus Corrigiola; species Corrigiola litoralis. Next base: position 18,115 of record CAAKMY010095257.1, on the reverse strand, counting down.
GTGTGACAAATCCCAAATATCGAAACAGGTTCATAACATGGGTTCAAAAAAAATATTTGGAACGGGTAAAAAGTTATTTGAGTTTGCTTTTTATTATTATTATTATTATTTTAAAGGAGTTAGTCTTTGATTTTGATAGGTCTTTGAGTTGATAAGAATATTTCGAGTTTCACAACAGCACATCATTCATACAGCTCCACCGAATGTAATAAAATCACAAGGAAGTGCATTGCAAATAAACTAAAACGGAGTATCTTATAAGTACATAATGGGAGAACTGAGAAGAGCACTCGGCACCCAACAAGACATGTTCACAGGCACTCAACCAAAAGAAGATGGAAATTCTATCTACAACAGCCTAAAGAACCAGAAATTCAGAACTGAGCACCAACGACTGTAGCATTGGAAAACAGTATAAGAAATGAGATGGAGATGGTTCTTTAGAATCTAGCTTTTTCTCTCCGTTAGTGCACGAGAACGTCTTTCTTCGTTAGTGCACGAGAATGACCTCTACAAGTTCTGTCTCACCAATTCGCTGTGTATCCTGACAAGCAAAGTTCCCGAAGCCAATAAGCACTGCACTCCACTACTACTAGATTGTAATGCATATGAAAGAATCCAGATACATAGGCAATAAAGTCAACAGCTTTATGTGGCGAAGAACCTGCACTGACTGCACAAACCACCTCAATGAACAGGAACACTATTCACCCAGCAAGCATATCCACCTCAATAAGGCTTGCATAATCATCTTTTGGAATAGAAAATAATGAGAAAAAGACTAACAGTAATAACTTTGTAAAAGACATGCATGTAATCTATTGTAGTTTCTGCCAAAAAGCCAGCATTCACAGCTCTAAAAGAACCCCCAGAGTACACGCCAGTAGACCCACAACCTATGAGCACAACCTATGAGGCATACAAATCCAAGCAAGCACTGCAGATAAATTACAAGCACAAAATGGAGAAACAAAATCCGAACCTAACAAGCAATCAGCTAGTAAAACGCAACTTCAATTGAAAGTTCGAACACCATCAGTAAGGCCTAATTTGACCAACCTGATATACAAGACACAACTCCAAAATGATCATAATGAACACACTCATGGCCATAAATAACTGATAAGTAAAATATAGAATATAAGACTGGAAATATAAAAAAAATCACTTCAGAAACCAGGAATACGATCGAGACAACCATTTCCCGTGTTATTAAAGTGTTGTCACCATACATCGCTGACCCCAATCCGATCAAGAGACCTAGAAAAACTGGTCATGAATAATCGAAACAAAACCTTAACTGCAAAGACGCCTAAATCACGGTAAACAAGCAATCGGGATTCACGGCCAAGCACTCATATAAGGAAAACACCAAGAAGCTTACAGCAACTGCAAATTCCAATTCCTCCACATCGCCCTGCTGTGAATCCTAAACAGTAAACGTAAGCGGAGTTCAATTTCACAAAGTAATGAGACAAGGGTTTTCAAGTATGGAAGAGTTAATTTTGCACAGGGAAGATTTTCGCAGCGAAAAATAAGATTAAGTGGAGGACAAAAAACCACCATCACATGCGAATTGAGGCCGTGACACGCATAATCTACAAACCAAGCATAAACTACCCATCAGATCAGAAGCCCATGCAATCATACTTAAGTCAATAAATCAGACAATAATGACAGATTAGAGCTCCAAAACCGATTAGATTTCACCGCCGCCTACGACAGCGTTAATGACCAACACCTCCATGTCCAAATAAGCTTCCTTCAACCAACAAATCAAGAATTTATCAAACCAACCAAATCAACAGTCAGCTACCTTAATTATCAGAATTCATAAATTAGCCACTTTCATAAAAACCACCTCTGACAGCCAACAAAACACAAAAAATCCCATCAAAATCCAAAAGAAGTGATAACCACTACAAGAGATCAAAGATGCATCAACCCAAAACCTCCGGAACAAGAATATTAACCCCTAACCGATCAATATAACAAGGAAAACTGAAGACCATCACATCATCAACCGATAAATCAATTGAAGTCAAATACGCTAGACGAACCGTCAACAGAGCACATAGAGGGACAGAGAGGGAAGGTTGAAAACAATGTTAGGGAAAGAAAGAAGAGGTATGAGGGTACATCAAATTTAATACGACAAAACCTGACCAACTAGCAGCCACTCCAGAAATTGGCCAGAAGTCCACTACAAACAATCAAACACCTAAGCAAATGGGTAGCATAACTGTATCCAGATATAGAAGATAAACAAGAAGGAAAGGCTGACAGGAATGCATGGCAAGGTCGGAACCAACAAAAACCTTCAGTAGGGACTACGAGAGAGGAGAAATTGACCAACCTGAAATTCAAGCGACGACACCAAAATGGAAGTCACGAACACTCTCACAACCATAAATTAACTGATAAGTACAGCTAAACCAACAAAAAGAATTGGAAATAAATTCACTTGGAAATCAGAAATAAAATCGAGACTACCGTTTATCTCTAGGGTCTTAATGGGTTGTACATCTAAACCAACAAAAAGTATTGGAAACAAATTCACTTGGAAATCAGAAATAAGATCGAGATCACCGTTTCATCTCGAGGGTCTTAACGGGTTGTACATAGAACATCAAACTCCATGCTTTAATTGAGTTGAACGGGGCAGCAACATGCTTGTGATTCCACAGTATCCACTACAACAAAACTTTAGCAGATATAGCCTACTCTTAACCTCTAAACTTATAAGGGACAAACAAAACCCATAACCTCAAAATCATGCAATCACCACAGCTGCATAGAGCTACAACTACCAGCCACATCCTCGAAATCTTATCAGCGTCAACATACGCAGCGGCTTTTCACTATCTACAGTTCTACAGAGAGGAAACGCGGTCATAGATAATCAAGTCAACTATACCCAAATCAATTAGCAAATCAGTAATAAGGTCAAAGACTACCGTTTCCTCTATTTGGTCTTAAGTGTTTTCATCATACTTCGTTGAGCTCTGTCTTCGTACTTCGCTGACCCCGACCTGATAGAGAGAGACTAAAGAGTTCAAGCCTCAACCTACAATATTGAATCCAGAATGTCGCAAGATGTTTTTCTAAGCCCAAACCTATAGAAAGACACCATTCTTTCGAAATAGGCTAAGCTAGATAAGACAAAATAAACGTCTGATCTTTAAGGTCACCACTTCACCTCAACAGACGACAATTTTACCACGATGTCAATCTTGATGTCACAATGATTCTTTTTTCCATAAGATTGGCAGGACACGGGCTCCTTACGGATGCCCTGGCACAGAACATCAAACACCATGCCTTAGTATACCTGAACTGGGCAACGTATTCATGGTTCCATTACTGTTACCAGAAGCTTAGCAAATATGCAGTAATCCAGAGCTTCTGAGTAGGAAACCAATCAAAGTAATAAAGGAAATGGTCATAGTTAATCATAAACAAGACCTCAACTCCATAGATGCCTAAATCGAATAAACATGAAACTAGCATTTACCGCCAAACACTAAGGAAAACACCAACATGTGAATTCCAGTACCACCACTATGCTTCAGACCAACGAAAGCAATTCCCTAATCCCATAGGCCTGAACAATAACGTCACGTCATGAATCCTAAACAGCAAACGGAAGTGGTCAATTTCGCCAATAAGTGATATTAATATCTTCCAATATGGAATAGTTCATTTTGTACTGGAAGATTCGCTGTGAAAACAGAAGATCAGAAGACAACAAACCACCATCACATGCCAACTGAGGCCACCAAGTCGTTGACGAAATTCGAGTCACCTACAAGCCACATATAAACTACCCATCAGAAGACCATGTAAATCAACAAGCCCAGGGAACACAATTCAGTAAATCAGACGTAACTCGCTGCCAATCCACACCACCAAATGTAAATAGTCTTCTTCACTCAAGAAAGCAACGTGCCAATTGTGTAGAAACAAATCCAGAATCAGCTACCTTGATCAATTAATATATTCATGATCATATGTCATACATGAGTCAAAAGCAAAAGAACTCATCATAACCAAAGCAAGAAATCTGGGCCGCATGTCTGAACAAAATAAATTGCAAATAACAAAAACCTGAATCAATACTCCACTGAACCCCAATAACTCCTCAGACCAAAAACGAATGCCACCACAATATCCTTCCGAGAGGACCATGCACAAAGTTAAAACAATGAGACCTGGCAAAACAACAACAGGCCCAGAAAACAGCCAGATGTCACCTACAAGCAAGCAAACACCTAAGCAAATGGGTTGCATAATTATACTCAGGATAGAAGGCAACGGGAAAAAAAGCTAACAGGAATAATATGAAAAATCTACTGTAACTTCCGCCAACTCAGCATTCCCAGCACAATAAGTTCTGGCTTCACCAATTCGCAGTGTTCTAACCATCAGTGACAAATAGGTGTATCCTGACAAGACACAAGCAATATTTACCAAGCCAATAAGCACTTCATTATATTCCAGAGGTACTAGATTGTAACGCATATGTGATAATCCAGTTACAAAGGCAACGAAGTCAACAGCCTAAGATTATGTGTCGAGGAACGTGCACAGCAACTGATTGCAGTTCTACCTCAATGAACAGGAACACTCTTCACCCAGCTAGCATATCCTTCACCACTCAACCCTTTAGACAATCAACTCCCTGCACTGCAAAACACGGAACAGAAACTAACTGCGGGCTGCGGCATCTAGTAGGGAAACAGACAGGAACAAAATTTACCACAAAGAAGCTGCACATCAGACACCAGACAACATCGGCCCACCCCCCTTCCCCACTTGAGTAAGAGCATTTTTGCAGCCATCAGGATACTACAAGCACCTTTCTGTAACCTCTGATAAAAATACCTTGTAGGAGAAACGAAGTCCAATAACCTGAACCCAACATAACTCAGCGAGTCTCAGAATCCTCACAGAGCTAAGACGGCATAAAGGAACAAGAGCCACAAGATCTGGACAAATTAAAGTTACTAATAACAGAAACCTGAACCAATACTCGACAGCCACCCGAAATCTGGAGTAAATGCCACATATCCAATGACCTACATGACAACCCAAAATGTTATTGTGGGGAGACTCCCACTCCGATATATAAAATGAAGGAACGAAACCCAATGAACCCCTCAAACAAAAACGAATACCACCAGAATATCCTTCCAAAAGGACCATGCACAAAGTTAAGACGACAAACCCTGACCCGACCAACTAACAACCTCTCCAGTAAACGGCAAAAGTCGCCAATAAAAAAGTAAACACCTAAGCACATGGGCTGCATAATTATCTTCTGGAAAGGAAAATAATGGGAAGGAAGGCTAACAGGAATAACTTGGTAAAAGACATGCATGAACAAATTGTAGTTTCCGCCAACAGCACACAGTAAGCGCCACAGGTCCCATAACCTATATAGGATGCAAATCCAAGAGACCACAGCGGATAAATTAATAACTTACAACACAATGGGAAAGCAAACTCCAAACCAAAAACGCAATCAGCAAGTAACAACGCATTGTATGTTACAGGTCATCGAACACCCATCAGTAAGGCCTACAAAGAGATTAAAGAGATTAAAAATAAACCTGAAATTCAAGAGGTTCCACCAAATAGATAAACAGTCTCATAAACATCATAACTGACATAAGTAAACTATACAAAACAAAACAAAAGACTAGAAATAAAAGAATCCACTTCAGAAACCAGCAATCGAGACTACCATTTCCTCTGTGGTCTTTAGAAGGGGGTAGCGATTGTATTACTTTTGCTATAATTTCCTACCTTTTGTACCTTTTTTCTACCTCACTACTCATTAGCAACGCCACTAAATAGCCATTAAAGTGGTCATGAATGATCGAAACAAAACCTCAGCCACAAACAAGCAACCAGGATTAACAGCCAAACACTCCTATAAGAAAAACACCGAGAAGCTTACAGCAACTGCGAATTCCAATACCATCACCACGCGCTGCCGTAAATCCTAAACAGCAAACATAAGGGGAGGTCAACTGCACAAAGTAATGAGACAAGGGTTTTTCGAGTCTGAGAGTTAATTTTGTACAGGAGGATTTTCGCTGCGAAGAATAAGAACGGAGGAGAACAACAAACCACCATCATATGCTAATTTAGGTCCTGGCAAAATCCGCGTAATCTACAAGCCACGCATAAACCACCTATCAGAAGGCCATATAATCCTACTCAAGTTCATTAATGATAGATTAGAGCTCCAAACCAATTACATTTCGCAGCCGCCGCCTATGACAGCGTTAATTATCAACACCTGCATGTCCGAATAACCTTCCTTCAACCAACAAATCAAGAATTTATCAAACCAACCAAATCAACAATCAGCAACCTTAATCAATGAATCAACCAATCATCAGACTTTATAACTTGGCCACGTTGATAAAAACAACCTCCGACCGCCAATAAAACATGAACTTTCCATCCAAGTCCAAAGAAGTGATCAAATTACTGCAAGAGATCAGAGAATTATCAACCCAAAACAGAGGAACAAGAATTACAGCCCTAACGATCAATATAACAAGCAAACCCGAAGATTATCAAGCAAAACCGAAGATCATCAACCAATAAGGACACAAGCAAAATTCCCTAATCCAATAAGGACTCAATTCCACTGGTACTAGATTGTATGGTAGAATATAGTTACCAAGGCAATAAAGTCAACCGCATATAATAATCTGACAAAGAACATGCACGGAAACAGGCTGCACAGACCACCTCAACTACATATCCATCAACACTCAACCTACTTAACCCTGCACTGCGAAACATGAAACAGAAACAAATTGCGGCATCTAGTAGGGAGACAGGCAGGCACAAAATTTACCCCAAAGAAGTTGCACATCAGACACCAGACCACATTACCCCTACCCCACTTGAGCGGAAGCCTCTTTGTAGACATCAAGATACTACTAGAACCTCACAAGCATCTGTCACCTCTTGATAAAGATATCTTGTAGGAGAAACAAAATCCAATAACCTGAAGTCCTGAACCCAACATAACTCAGCGAGTCTCAGAATCATGTCATGGTCCCACACAGCAAGGAAAGCATAAAGGAATAAGAGCCACACGATCTGAACAAATCGAAGTTACAAATAACAAAAACCTGAACCAATACTCGACGCTCAACCGAAATCTGAAGTAAATGACACATATCCGATGACCCACAGGACAACCCAAATCTGTTATTCTGTGTGGAGAAACGGAGACTCACACTCTGGTCTATAAATGAAGAAACGAAACCCAATGAACTCCTCAAACAAAAACGAATGCCACTAGAATATGCCTCCCACAGGACCATGCACAAAGCTAAGACGACAAACCCTGCCAAAACCAAAGAAACCCAAATAATTAGAAAATACCGTCCATTTTTTATTATAAAAGTAGACCAACTCCTTACAAACTAAATTTTCTTAAAGTCCTAGAAGCCCAAATATACTTATCGATTTATATGTCTTTATTGGGCTAGCATGGCTTGGTCTACTTTCAAGTTAAAAGTAGACAGTCTCGTCCAAAACTTTATGAGAAAGAAAACCCTCTCCAGTAGACGGCCAAAAGGCGCCTACAAATAAGTAAACACCTAAGCATATGGGATGCATAATTATCTTCTGGAATATAAAATAATCGAAAGGAAAGGCTAGTAATAACTTTTGTAAAAGACATGAATGTAATCTATCGTAGTTTCTGCCAAAAGCACAGCATTGACAGCTCGGAGAACACCAGAGTAAGCGCCACTGGACCCATAACCTATGAGGGATGCAAATCCAAGTATGCACTGCAGATAAATAAATATCTTAGCACAAAATGGAGAAAGAAACTCCAAACCTAACAAGTAACCAGCAAGTAAAAACGCAATTTCAATGATAAGTTTAGCGACATCAAACACCATCAGTAAGGCCTACATAAAGAGGAGAAGTTGAACAGCCTGATATTCAAGGGACGACTCCGAAATGATAGTAACACACTTCTCATAGCCATAATTGACTGATAAGTAAACAATACAAACCAAAATATAATGAAAATAAATAAAAAATTCATTTCTGAAACCAGGAATAAGATAGGGACTACCGTTTCCTCTGTGTGGTCTTAAAAGATTGCCACCATACATCGCTGACCCCGATCTGATCAAGAGACCTAAAACCGTCAAGTACAACGCTAACAAGATGTTTTCTGCAAGCCAAGACTTATTTAAAGATGTTTCTATAAAAAGATCCCTAACATACGAAATAGACTAACCACTCAAATATTAGACGTGACAGGAAAGTGATACCTTGCGAATGCCCCCGACAAAGAACAGCACCATGGTTTATATGCTACCATTCAAACTAAGAGAAGAAATAGCAACACATAAGTTGCAGAGAAACCCGTATTTTAAAAGAGGGTAGCGAGTGTATTACTTTTGCTAAAATTTCCTACCTTTTCTACCTCACTACTCATTAGCTCCGCCACTAAACAGCCATTAAAGTGGTCATGAATAATCGAAACAGAACCTCAGCTGCAAAGTTGCCTTAATTGCAGCAAACAAGAAATCACGATTTACCACCCAACAATCATAGAAGGAAAACACCAAGAAGCTTACAGCAACAGCACATCCCAATACCATCACTCCGCCCTGCGGTAAATCCTAAACAGCAAACGTAAAGGGATGTCAACTTCACAAATCTGGAAGAGTTGATTTTGTACAGGAAGATATCCGCTGCGATAAATAATATCGGAGGAGAGGACAACAAACCACCACCATATGTCAATTGAGTTGTTGATGACACTCGCGTAATCTACAAGCCACGCATAAACTACCCATCATAAAGGCCAGATAATCGTGGATTCGTGATTCAGTCAATAAATCAAACGTTAATAACAGAATAGAGCAACAAAACCGATTAGACTCGCTGCCGCTTATGACAGAGTTAATGATCAACACCTCCGTGTCCTAATAAACTCCCTTCAACCAACAAATCAAGAATTTATCAAACCAACCAAATCAACAATCAGCAACTTCAACCACAGAATCAAACAAGTATCAGAATTCATAAACCAGCCACTTTGATAAAAACAACCTACGACCGCCAACAAACCACGAACTTCCCATCCAAATCCAAAATAATTGATCAAACCACTGCAAAAGATCAGATATTCATCAACCCAACAACAGAGGACCACGAATTATATCCCCTAACCGATCAATATAACAAGGGTTTAGCATTTACCAGTTTACCCCACGAGGGAAGCTAACAGCAACTGCAAATTCCAATACCATCACTATTCTCCGGACACCAAAAGCGAAACCCTAACCACAATCCCATTAGGCTGAAAAATAGTCATCCTACTCAGCAAACATAAAAAAGGTTCGCAAGTTAGTCAGATCAAGGCCAACTTTGTACGGGGAAGATTTCGCTGCGAAAAATAAGATTACCCAACATAACTCAGCGAGTCACAGAATTATGTCATAGTCTCATATAGCTAGGAAGGCATGATGAAATAGGAGCCACAAGATCTGAAAAACTTAAAAGTTACAAATAACAAAAAACCTGAGCCAATACTCATTCCTAACCATAACCAGGCGTAACATCCACATATCCAGTGACCTACCTTACAACCCAAATTCTGCTACCGTGTTTGTAGACTCACACTCCAGCCTACAAAATGAAGGAATGAAACCCAACAAACTCTTCAAACAAAAGTGAATGCCACATAAAGGACCATGCACAAAGTTAAGACGACAAACCCTGACCAGACCAAATACCTCTCCAGTAAGCGGCCAGAAAGAGCCTACAAACAAGCAAAAGCCTAAACATAAGCTGCATAATTATCTTCTGGAATAAAAAATAATGATAAGGAAAGACTAACAGTAATAAATTTGTAAACGACATGCGTGAAACCTATTGTAGTTTCTGCCAAAAAACCAACTCGAAAAGATCCGGAGTAAGCACCACTGGACCTGTAACATATGAGGCATATACCTCCATGTAAGCACTGCCAGATAAATTACAAGCACAAAATGGAGAAACAAACACGAAGACTAACAAGCAATCAACAAGTAAAAACGCAATTTCAATTGTAAGTTCAAACATCATCAGTAAGTCCTAATTTGACAAACCTGATATTCAAGAGACAACCCCAAAATGATCGTAACGAACACTCTCATAGCCTTAGCTAATAAGTAAACTATACAAAATAAGACTGGAAATAAATAAAAATTCACTTCAGAAACCAAGAATACGATCGAGACTACCATTTCCCTGTATTCTTAAAGGGTTGTCATCATACATCGATGACCCCAATCTGATCTAGAGACCTAAAAGTAGTCATGAATAATCAAACAAAGCCTTAACTGCAAAGATGCATCAATCGTGGTGAACAAGAAATCAGGATTTACGGCCACATATAAGGAAACACCAAGAACCTTACAGCAGCTGCAAATTCCAAGGCCTCCACTGCGCCCTGCCGTGAATCCTAGACAGCAAACATAAGGCGAATTCAATTTCACAAAGTAACAAGGGTTTCTGTTTTGCACAGGGAAGATTTGGCTGCGAAAAATAGGATTGGAGGGGGAGGACAACAAACCACCATCACATACAAATTGAGGCCCTCGCACGCGTAATCTACAAGCCAAGCATACACTACCCATCAAATCAGAAGGCCATATAAGCATACTTAGTCCATAAATCAGTCGGTGATGACATATTACTATAAGTGCTCCAAAAACAAGTAAATTTCACCGCCGCCTACGACAGCGTTAATGATCAATACCTCCATGTCCAAATAAGCTTCCTTCAACCAACAAATCAAGAATTTATCAATCCAACCAAATCGACAATCAGCTACCTTAATCAATGAATCAATCAATTATAGAAGTTCATAAATTAGTTACTTTTTTAAAAAGCACCTCTGAGTCTCTGACCGCCAACAAATCACATAATTCCCCTCCGAATCGATAAGAAGTGATCAAACCACTACAAGAGATCAGAGATTCATCGACCCAAAAACAGAGGAACAATACCCCCTAACCGACCAATATATCAAGCAAAACCGAAGACCATCACATAATCAACCAATAAATCAATTGAAGTCAAATACGCTAGATGAACCGTCAAATTGAAGCCGCATAAAAACGTGTGAATTAGGTACAACAGAGCACATAGAGGGACAGAGAGGAAGGGTTGAAAAAAATGGTAAGGAAAGAAAGAAGAGGTATGACCGTGCATAAGTTTATTACGACAAAACCTGACCAACTAGTAGCCACTCCAGAAAACGGCCAGAAGTCGCCTACAAACAAGCAATCACCCAAGCAAATAGTGAAATAGGAACCATAATTGCATCCAGAAATAAAAGATAAACGAGAAGGCTAATAGGAATGAATGGCAAGGTCGGAACCAATGAACACCTTCGGTGGGGACTACAGAGAGAGGACAAAATTGACCACCCTGAAAAGCAAGAAACGACTCCAAAATAAATAGTAACGAACACTCCAATAGCCATAAGTAACTGATAAGAACAACAAAACCAACAGAAAGTACAGGACATAAATTTACTAGGAAATCAGATATAAGATCGAGACTACTGTTTCATCTCTCGGGTCTTTTGGGGTTGTACATAGAACATCAAACTCCATGCTTTACTTGAGTTGAACGGCGCAGCAACGTACTCCTAATTCCATAGTATCCACCAACACAAAACTTTAGCACCTAATCTTAACCTCTACATTTATAAGTGACAAACCAAACCCATGACCTCAAAATCATGCTATCACCACAGCTGCATAGAGCTACAACTACCAGACACAACCTCAAAATCTTATCAGCGTCCACTGCGTAGTGGCTTTTCAATATCTACAGTAAGAAAAAGCGGTCATAGATAAATCAGAAAATAACCATAACTTCAGGTATTCCCAAATCGGGTTAAAAAAACAATCGAATAATGGACGTTAAGTAAGGTAACATCAAATACCTCCGATAAGAACTTAATGAACCAGAAATTCAAGAGACACTTCGAGATAGATCATAACAGACACTCTCACAGCCGTAAAGAATTACTAAAACAACATACAACGCAATTAGGAAATCAGTAATAACGTCGAGACTACTGTTTCCTCTATTTGGTCTCTTAATATCATACTTCGTTGAGCTCTGTCATCGTACTTCACTAACCCGACCTGATCGAGAAAGACAGAGAGACGAGTTCAAACCTCAACCTACATTATTGAATCCTGAATGTCACAACATGTTCTTCTAAGCCCAAACCTCTAGAAAGACACCAATCTTACGAAATAGACTAAGCTAGATATGACAAAATGAACGTTCAATCTTTAAGGTCACCACTTCACCTCAACAGACAATTTTACCACGATGCTAATCTTTAATGTCACAATGATTCTTTTTTTTTTTCATAAGATTGGCAGGAAACGGGCTCCTTACAGATGCCCCTGGCACAGAACATCAAACACCATGCTTCAGTTGACCTGAACTGGGCAACAAATTCATGGTTCCAGAACTATAACCAGGAAGCTTTAGCAAATATACATTAATCAAAGTAATAAAAGAAATGGTGATAGTTAATCAGAAACAAAACCTCAACACCCCAGATGCCTAAATCGAAGAAACAAGAAATTAGCATATACCGTCAAACAATCACATAAGAAAAACACCAAGATGCGAATTCCAATACCACCACTATGCTTCACACCACCGAAAGCAATTCTCTAATCCCATAGACCTGAACAATATCGTCACGCCATGAATCCTAAACAGAACACGGAAGTGGTCACTTTCGCCTATTAGTGATATTAATTTCTTCAAGTATGGAAGAGTTCATTTTGTACTGGAAGATACGCTCCAAAAACAGAAGATTAAAAGACAACAAACCACCATCACATGCCAACTAAGGCCCCAAAGTCGTTGACAAAATCCAGAGTCATCTACAAGCCACATACAAACTACCCATCAGAAGACCATGAAAATCAACAAGCGCAGGGAATGCAATTCAGTAAATCAGACGTTTATCACAGAATTAAACTCGCAGCCAAGCAACACCACCATGTGCAACTAATCTTCTTCACCCAAGAAAGCAATGTGCCAATGTGTAACAAATAAAGCCACAATCAGCTACCTTGCTCAATCAATATATTCATGATCATATATCATTCACGAGCCACGAACTTCAAAAGCAAAAGAACTCATCAAAACCACAGCAAGAAATCGGGGCCACATGTCTGAACAAAAAAAAAGTTGCAAATGACAAAAACCTGAATCAATACTCCTCGGACCAAAAACCTGCTCAAAAGGAATCTGGAGTACAAGCCAGTAACTAACCTACAATACAACCCAAATTCAATCTGTTATGTCTATGTTTGGGCACTCACGCTATAAAATGAAGAACTGAACCACTAAAACTCCTCAGAACAAAACGAATGCCACCACAATATCCTTCCAAGAGAACCATGCACAAAGTTAAAACGATGAAACCTGGCCACACTACAACCGCCCCATTAAACAGCCAGATGTCACCTACAAGCAAGCAAACACCTAAGCAAATGGGTTGCATGATTATACCCAGGATAGAGATACAGGGAAGGAAAGCTAACAAGAATAACTTTGTGAAAAATCTACTGTAACTTCCGTCAACTCAGCATTCCCAGCGCAAGGAGGACCTCTATAATTTCTGACTCACCAATTCGCAGTGTTCTAACCATCAGTGACAAATAGGTGTATCCTGACAAGACACAAGCAAAATTCACCAAGCCAATAAGCACTTCATTATATTCCACTGGTGCTAGATTGTAACGCATATCAGATAATCCAGTTACAAAGGCAACACTGTCAACCACCTATGATTATGTGACGACGAACGTGCACAGCAGCTGATTGCACATATCACCTCAATGAACAGGAACACTCTTCACCCAGCAAGCATATCCTTCACCACTCAACCCTCTTAACAATCAACTCCCTGCACTGCAAAGCATGGAACAGAAACTAACTGCGGCATCTAGTAGAGAGACAGGAAGGAATAAAATTTACCACAAAGAAGCTGCACACCAGACACCAGACCACACCACCCCACCCCCCTTCCCCACTTGAGTGGAAGCCTCTTTGCAGACATTAGGATACTACAAGGATCATTCATCAGCATCTGTGATCTCTGACAAAGATATCTTGTAGGAGAAACTAAGTCCAATAACCTGAACCCAACATAACTCAGCGAGACTCAGAATTCTCAAACAGCTGGTATGGCATAAAGGAACAAGAACCACAAGATCTGAATAAATTCAAGTTACAAATAAAAAAAACCTGAACCAATGTTTAACACCCAACTGAAATCTAAAGTAAAATGTCTCGTATCCGATGACCTACATGACAACCCACATGTTATTCCGTGTGTGGAGACTCTCAATCCGGTCTATAAAATGAAGAAATGAGACCCAATGAACTCCTCAAACAAAAACGAATACCACCAGAATATCCTTCCAAAAGGACCATGCACAAAGTTAAGACGACAAACCTTGACCCGACCAAATAACAACCTCTCCGGTAAACGACCAAAAGTCGCCTATAAAAAAGTAAACAGCTAAGCATATGGGCTGCATAATTATCTTCTATGAAGGAAGGCTAACAGGAATAACTTGGTTAAAGACATGCATGAAATCTATTGTAGTTTCTGCCAATAGCACACATAAGCGCCACAGGACCCATAACCTATGAGGGATGCAAATCCAAGTGACCACTGCAGATAAAATAAAATATCTTACAACACAAAATGGAAAAAAAACTCCAAACCTAAAAAGTAATCAGCAAGAAAAAACGCAATTTTAAATGTAAGTTAACGATCATCGAACACCCATCAGTAAAGCCGAGGGGAAATATGCCTGAAATTCAAGAGGCTCCTCCTAAATGACCGTAACAAACAGTCAAAACACTCTCATAGCCATAAATAGCTGACATAAGTAAACTATACAAAACAAAACATAAGACTGGAAATAAAAGATCCATTTCAGAAACCAGGAATCGAGACTGCCGTTTCCTCTGTGGTCTTAAAGAGTTGTCACCATACATCGCTGACCCCGACCTGATCGAGAGACCTAAAAGAGAAGAACAACGCTAACAAGATGTTTCGGAAGCCAAAACTTATAAAAAGATGTTCATGCAAACCCAACCTATAAAAAGATCCCTAACTTACTAAATAGGCTGAGGACTCTAATATTAGACATGACAGAAAACTAATACCTTGCGAATGCCCCCGACACAGAACAGCACCGTGGTTTATATCCTACTCCAGAGCTCTCGAAAACGAGACACTATATGCTACCATCCAAACTAAGAGAAGAAATAGCAGCACATAAACAACAGAGAAAACCCGTATTTTAAAATGGGATTATATTACTTTTGCTAAAATTTCCTACCTTTTCTACCTCTTCGCCACTAAACAGCCATCAAAACAGAACCTCAGCTGCAAAGCTGCCTAAATCACAGTAAACAAGAAATCACTATTTACCACCACACGATCATATAAGGAAAACAATAAAGCTTACAGGAACAGAACATCCCAATACCATCACTACGCCCTGTGGTGAATCCTAAACAGCAAACGTAAAGGGATGTCAATTTCACAAAGTAATAAGACAAGGGTGTTTCAATTCTGGAAGAGCTAATTTTGTACAGGAAGATATCCGCTACGATAAATAATATTGGAGGAGAGGACAACAAACCACCATCATATGCAAATTGAGTCGTCGATGACACTCGCGTAATCTACAAGCCACACATAAACTACCGATCAGAAAGGCCATATTATCGTGGATTCGTGTTTAAGTCAATAAATCAAACGTTAATACAGTAACATATTATAGCTCCAAAACCAATTAGACTAGCCGCCGCCTAAGACAGCGTTAATGATCAACACCTCCATGTCCGAATAACCTTCCTTCAACCGACAAATTTAAGAATTTATCAAACCAATCAATCGACAATCAGCAACTTCAACCAAAGAATCAAACAAGCATCAGAATTCATAAACCAGCCACTTTGATAAAAAAACAACCTCTGACCGCCAACAAACCACGAACTTCCCATCCAAATCCAAAAGAATTGATCAAACCACTGCAAAAGATCAGATATTCATGGACCCAAAAACAGAGCACCAAGAATTATACCCCTAACCGATCAATATAACAAGGGTTTAGCATGTACGCCACGATAACACCGAAAGCGAAACCCTAATCCTAATCCCACTAGGCTGAAAAATAAAGTGATCCTACTCAGCAAACATAAGGAGGTTAACTTCGCAAATTAGTCAGATCAAGGCCAACAATGCATTCGCCGCGAAATTTAAGATTGGGGGAAAACAAAGCACCATCACATGCCAATTGAGACCCAGAAGCCGTCCGACGAAATCAGCGTAATCTACAAGCCACGCGTATAATACCCATCAAACAGGCCATGCATATCAACGTAATTCAACAAATCATAGATAAAAGCTTCAAAACAAATTAAACTCGTCACCGCCTTCAAAATAAATCAAATATAACAAGCAGAACCGAGGATCATCAATTCATCATCACCAACTAATAAATTGATTAAAGTCGAATAGTTTAGATGGACCGTCAAATTTAAGCCACAGAAGAAAAAGAAAACAGCGGTGTGAAACAGAGCACATAGAGAAACAGAGAGAAGAAGGGTAGGAAAATAAAAAAGAGGGGTATGACACGTATTTATAGGGGAAAAGGTATGTAAAAGTCGGTTAATAACGGACTAGAGTACAATAGAAGCTACGCGGTTTTTAAATATTCGGCATGTCGGGTCTTTTATTATTGTCCACGCGCTTTTTTATTGTTTAAGCTGACACTTGGTGGATTGGATTTTATGACGTGTGGCGCACGGTCAATCCTTAGTGTTGGCTCAACCTGGTCTTCTGCTTTTTTTTTTATTTTTTAATCGAATTAAGGTTTCCACGTTTCCAAAGAAAATAAAAAATAATAAACAAAAAAGCATCTTTTGTTACTATGATGAGGTGTGACTAATCAAAAATATTGGAAACACGAATAAGAAAAGTTGTCCATGAGGGGTTTTTTTTTTTTTTTTTCTGTAAGTACTTACTCTTTGAGTTGATAAGGATTAACTAGTCTGGGAAGAAACCGTCTACTTTTATTATAAAAATAGTAAATGTACACTAATTTGGGCTTATAGGGAGTTAAAAAAGATTTACCTTAGTAAAAAAATAATTTATTTTTATAATAAAAATAGACGGTCTTCTCTAATAATTTGTGAGGATTCTATTATTCACTCATAAATTAAGGTTTTGATTTTATCTCAAATAAAACATAATGGTTTTGATTTATCTCAAAAAAAAAAATTAAGGTTTTGTTTCTGATAGTCTACGAAGTCTACTTTGTACATTAAAAAAAGTCCATTAACATAATTAACATATTTGAAAGAATTATAGATTTTTACTAATTCGTATTTAAAAATATTTTTCTTCCCAACAACACATCATCACAATATATACCATACTCCCGAGAGCATGTGCTCCCACCTAAATTTCTTTTACCTTCTGTTGTATTTCTTGTACCTCCTTGAAAGCGTACAGTAAAAACACTAAAAGGTACAAGAAATATAGGATGGGAGCACATGTCCTAGTAGCACCTAATAATTTGCCGCACATCATTCATACTACCCAATAAGCATTTAAGCGCCACCGAATGTAATAAAAATACAAGCAAGCGCAAACTAATACGGAGTATCTTACAAGTACAACATGGAAAGGAAAAAAAAAATGGCACCCAACAAGACATGTACACAGGCACTCAACAACCAACAAGGATGGAATTTCTATCTACAACAGCCTAAAGAACCAGAAATTCAAAACTGAAAGAACACCAGAATTTAGCATAGGAACACATAGAGCTGGCAATCGGGCGGGTCGGGTCGGTTTCGGGTCGGGTCAGCTCGGTTCGGGTCATGTCGGTTTCGGGTCAACTCGGGTCATGACAACCTTCGGGTCGGTTCGGTTTCGGTTCGGGCCATATCGGTTTCGGGTCACATCGGGTCATTTATTCTTTCGGGTCGGGTTAGG
>CAAKMY010095246.1:0-14352 GCA_901111285.1 Corrigiola litoralis | reverse complement strand
TATAATTGTTACATTTATATTTACAAATACTTTTATGTGTATATATATTTTATATTTTTTTATATTATAATTATTGAGTTATTGATAACAAAAGTTTAGTTTGAAATAGTGTCAAAAAGTTGATGTGGGGAATTGAGTGGATTAGAGGGAGTAATTTTGTATTGATGCCTTGTTCTCTTGCACCAACTTATATACGGTGTTCTATGGGTAGATTCTACAATAGCTACATTAAAAATGTGGCCACCACTAAAAATAAATCTAGAGCATTGATTCAAATAATCCAATCTTGACCATTAAATAAGTTGACCACTAAAACAAATATATACTCCTTCACTCCCTCTCTTCCTCCTCCTTCCCTCCCACCACTGTCCGACACCACCCAGCCCCACCCTCCCACGACAGAAGTCAGGCCAACCCTCTCCCCGTCGGCGCCCAGGCCCACCCTCCCCCCGTCGGCGATCAGTCCCACCCTCCCCCATCACCGCCTCCGTTGACACCCATTGTCCCACCCTTCCATGGTGGTGCCCAGCCCCACTTCCCCCGCCGGCGTCCACCATCCTTTCGTCGGCTCAACCCTTCCTCGCCCACTCCCAAAGAGCTTTGCTAAGAATATGATAAGGGATGTAGTGAATGAGATGTTGTATTAATCTTCATTTTTATGGTCAAATATTCAAGGGTTGAGATTTATTCTTGAAAATGAATGGTTCAGATGAAATGAAATTGTCATGGCCACATTTTTAATGTGGCCACTGAAGAATCACCCTGTTCTATGGTTAGTTTTAATGCCAGACATAGGTACATATGTACATGTGTAAACATTGATAACTTTCTATATCAGCACACATATTGCACATGTATAAATCAATTTGTTCATGTGCGTTAGAAAAATTGGAATACAAATCATAGGTTTTCTTTATGTACATGATCATGATAATAGATTTTCTTTATGAGAATACAAATCATAACCGGAAAATTGGAAGGGACTGAGCACTCGATCCGCAACAAAGGAGGAGTTACCCAACACTATTATAGTTTCGACTCCTACAATACGCAACCCCCGGAGCAAAGTAAAGCCAATAATCTTGCAGCGCGCCATGGTAAATAATGCCGACAAAAGTGAAATTACCTTCCTGGCCCTCACCATAGAAGAGAAAATCACTGTCGTAGGCCTGATTATTTATGATTCGATGAATAATGAATTGATGATATAGTGGAAATTTAAGCTTATAGCTGACATTTGGGTCGTAGCTCATTCACTGACGAAATTTTCAGCTAGCGTTATAATTGGGTTGATTTGCTACAAGTGAAACTTAAGAGGTTTTACACATTCTAGCAAAGTAATGGGGTCGATTATTATGTCATTCGTCCATCTCTCCTAATTAGCAATGGTCACCCCTAAAGAGAAGAATTATCAGCGTTTAATCAAATGTAGTACAAGTCCGAAAAAGACGACGCTGAAGATAGTTGTGCCGGTAATGACTAAGGTCGATTTTCTGTTGAGACCAAGCTAGCTACGGATCGTTGTTTTAAATCTAATGATGTGCGCGAAAAATAGCATTATGCTATGTTTAAATGCTTAATGAACTAGAGTACAGTTTCGTTGGTGAACCATTCCTTGAGCCATAGTTTATCTGATCTTTTTAGATAAATTCCTTTCCAAATTTTAAATTATGCGACTGTAGGCTCATCCATCCATCTATATATTACTTTCGTTCTCATGAGTACCGTTGTAAGTCAAGTCATTATTCACTATTTTTTTTTACATTGAAGGAGCTAATGTTGAGGGAATATGTGTGGATTTGAATCTAAGACAACCTTACTATGTTGGACTCTTAACTATTTGGTGAACCTCAGCTTACTCCCCGATACTTAAAGTCATTATTAGGAATAATACCCTTCAGTTCTTCACTCAAGTAAATGGCTCGCTAGTCGCTATTACCGCATCTACTTTTCTGCAACTACCATCTATGAATGGATTGCATGCGTCCAATAATCATGCGTTTATAAACAAGCATGACCTACCGTAGCAAAATGCATATGCAAATACTACTAGTAATGTGCTAACCTTGGAGTGGCACAATTCCTCTATCAGCTAGTGTACGAAAGTGGACGTAGCCCAAGAACCCACAGCCACTCATCGTCCAAAACATAACGTGTGGTATCCTAAGCTCCTCGGCCGCCTTGACGGTGAAGTGCATACAGGAATCAGATACAATGCCGGTGACCGGAGGACCATTCTTGTTGAGCCTTGCGATGAGGTCCTGTAATGGGCTTAAGCAGGTCTTAGAGGTGAACTGACATAGGGCTGTAATGCTTTGAGTGGCTCCATCTTTGCTTCCAGAAGGCGGTGGCAGTCCGTCGGGTATCGACTCGAACCGGAAGCTGGGTAGACCGTCAAGGGAATGGGGTCCGTGGGACTTGAGGAAGCGGTTGTGGTTATAAATGGTGTTCACAAACGTGATGTAAAAACCTTTGTAGTGGAGGAGCTTGGAGAATTGGAGCATGGGGCCTATATGGCCTTGAGCTGGAAATGGTATACAAATTACATGCCCTTTGCTGCCCATTGTGGCTCTTAATCGGTAAGTTTCTTATGTGTTCTTAGACTCTGGGAATGAAAACTTAAGTTGCAGATGCAGTATAGGGTGTAATCGTTATTGTCCAACTTAAATGTTAATTGGTGGCTCATATAGGGGATTTAGGAATTAGGAAACGTGGGCTGAAAACTCAGTGGCAGTGATTAGTCGAGTAGTGTATATGTCAGTCTATAATTGGAAAGGGGTTGTCTGCTGCACCCTGCAGTATGTAAGGGGTGGGGGCTAGTATAGAAAATTATTAGGTGTTTTCGGAAATATGTGCTCGTGTTTTGAATTTTGTCTATTTTTAGAGTTTTTATAAAAAAATATGCGAACATGAGTACCATACTATTACTCTGAAAAGATAACTAAAGAATAGAATGGCTTAATTCTCCGAACATGCAGTTCCTAAACTCAGCCAAATTCGGATCACACGGCAAACAGAGAGATCCAATTTCTTTTTCAGATTTTTTTAATGGTATACGGTGTAAATGTGTAATCGATTTGTTGACGTGATGTTAGTATGTTATCATAATACCATGTACGGATTACTTATGAAAAACTGCTATCTTGTTTAGGCACAACGAGATAATTACAGTGCTGACACCGTGTTATGTGTTACTATTACAAACTCTGCAATCGTGTTGGTATGATATATCAACTTCGATAAACAAACATGCTGAACATTAGAATACAACCACAATTTCGCTGTGTTCTAATGTTCAACATGTTTGTTTATCGAAAAGGGGAATAACTTTGTTATCAACTAGTGTACGGAAGTGAGCTTAACCCAATAGCCACAAGCACTTGTAGTCCAAAACACAACGTCCGGTATCCCAAACTCTTGGTTTGAGGTGTCGATTTCAATTTGTGGCACAATTAAGAAATCAGTTTACTTTGCATCGCGTCTCCCCCACACCCACCTCGCCTCTTTCGCACCAAAAAAAAAACTATCATTCAAGGGGTATAACTAGTAACAAGTTGAAACTTATATAATTAATTAAACAGTAGTTTGCAATTGCAAATTCACGTTTACATATCTAAAACGCCAGTAAATTGAAATAATAACCTATGTTTGTAAGACCATTGTTTCTCAATAGCGAATGATCTATATATACCATGACTTGAGTGTGGGTCGCGTTATTATCTTAACCGCTTAGGAAAAAATATATTGACAATCACGTCAAGCTATGCCCAACTTGATACACGATCCAATCGTCAATAATTACTTGATAAAAAAAAAAAAACCATTTTTCTAAAAATATTCATTATTGTTCCTTATCATTAATTATCATCACGTTCTGCATAACATCTTCAATTCATATCTCTAAACATCTATTATCTGCATAACTTCTTTACGTATATAGCAAACGGACAACAACGTGTCTAAAACAGGAAGGAGATATGATGACAAAACTTAGGCTCACACGACAATCACCGTCTGGCGTCTACTACGTCTACAGACCAAACAAATAAGTGCAGTCGAACGGCATAGGGCTGTAACCAGTGAGCTGAAGAGAGAAAATGAGGACAAAATGTCAAGGCCATCAAGTATAAACGGGCTTGCATAGAAGGCAATAGCACTCTCTGAAGATGACAGGAACTATCTTTGTTTCAAGGACCTAACAGAAGTTTCTATATATTGCAAGAAGCTAATTACAGCGTTTCTATCACCGAAGAAACATTGTCTCGTGAAAGATGTTGAAATAAAGGTTTGGTTCTACTAATGCTTGTCGATTCTGGTGGAAGTAATTAACTAACTCATTGATCACCAAAGTGCTCAATAGATGAAGCCAAAGTATAGCCACATGCATCACAAAGATGAAATTAACCATTCTGGAAATGTAGGTCCGACCTACAACATTAAGTGTGATAGTGTAAGCACAAGTTAAAGAAAAAAAAAATTTGAAAGGAAACACCACGCCGGGTTACGTTTGCCAGACGAATTGAATTCGGTACTGACGAGCTGCGTCGTAGTCTTTCATGTGTCTCGCGTCGTGCCTTGTCGTGCGTACATTATTTTTGTGTATAAGACTGTATTCTCAATGCATGAACCATGTACTCATGTATATGGTACAACATATACACATAGGGTTAAAAAGAAATAAAAGAGCAAATTACCATATTACCCCTTTTTTTTTTTTTTATCCCCATGCGTATAGGATACTCCATATACATGAGTATAGTATTCCCAAGTACACAATGTATACGCGGACACGCCTATGCAACCCGCAGGCGGAGAGACGATGCGCTCATGCTACGCTTGTATAGTTGTATCTGGAAGGAGTAGCCCGTTGGAAGGTGATAGAATTATGCGGCTCGTCTGAGTAGTTAAAAGGTCACCGTAGTTTCCACTTTCCAGGACGTAACCATTGCTGGTGAATTTGATAGGTCCATCCTGCCTATTTAGCCAAGTCCAACTTAGATTATCATCTTCATCCGCAGCAGGCAGGGCAATCTCCTCTGCCTCATCAGTCATCAACTCATCATCCTCTTCATCGTCAGCTCGTCCACTAGTAGAGGCCTCATCATCCACTTATTGGCCCACATTTTGCCCGAAGGGCACATACTGGAGAGGCACAACCTATGGAACCCGTCAGCTCGATCTCTTGGGCATTTTAGCAACAACTGGTGTGCCAAGGTAATGTTGGATGAGATGAGCTGTTCCAATGAAAGCTCGCAACTCCCCCAACTCCTAAAATAATAGCTAAGGATCCCCTCCGTGATTCAGGAAGACAAGATTAAAGATTTTGTTGTCCAACTAGAATTATAAATGAAGTTTTTTGCCTCTAACATAGAAATCGAATTCACTTCCAAAATAAAAGTTGTTGCTGGCCATATAGCAGCTGAGCTTTGGAATAAGATGAACTTTGCATCCTTGCTTGTTCTCGGTTACTATTAGACTATAAGTCATACATAACCATTGATTAGGCCTTAATGACCAGTTGAGTTGGCGGTATGCTATCACAAGATCGAGTATGGACCAGTTCGCCAAAGAAAAAAAGATAAGAGTATGGACCAAATCGTAAGAACTTGTGGTAGAGTAAATGTCACCTGCTGTGTCTTATACCGAAATGATACGGTAATATCAAGGTCAAACCCATTTGGAAATAGAATATGGTTAATTGAATTGGACACACATCATGGGGAAAATATAAACTAGCGCTCTGAAATCAAAAGCAAAAGACTGCAGGTACTTCATCTTAAATAATAAATAAGCTAAGCTGAGCGTAAGCAAGGAGTTGAACTGAAAGCCTTTTGCATAATTACTTCTGTTTGTTAAAAATTACTAAATATGCATCATAAAAATTTGGGAAGCGTCTTTGCATTACACACCATGAGCGTACAGAAATGTGAGGGATGTGTTCAATTTTGGGCCAATAATCGTCGTTGGGGTTTTGACATCTTTCCTTCAGTTCCTCTGAACAGACATCAATCTCAAGTCGGTGCAGGGTGGAGAGTGGTGAGGTTCCGCATCCCTTCCAGAATTAAGTTGATGTTCTGGCAGAACGAGATCTCCAGGGTTTTCAGAGATGATAAGGCATCCCACTGGGTAGAATCTCCATGGTATCGAGAAGCTTCAAATCTAAGGAACGGAGGGTGCAATGAAGGGATCTCCAAGGAATGCCATCCCCATTGTCATCATCGTTGAGGGTCAATTTGTCGCAGGGAGATATACTCCGTAGAAAGGAACTCCAAAGCAGTGAGATGGTGGAACCCTCCTCCAGAAAGACCCCTAAATTGGCGGCCAAAAGAAATTTTAAGGCATCCCACAGAAGAGGAGCCGCAGTTCTTGAAGACCTCACCACCGCCTGAGAAACTCTCATCATCCCAATTATTAGCAATGAGGATGGTAGTAAGATGGCATGGCACCAGTGCTCTGAGATCAACGACGTCCTTCATTTGCACCTCCCTCAATTTGAGATCTGAATTTGTCATCTTTATTTGCAGCTTCTCATTCAAACCGAGCAGCTTCATTTTATCCACGCTAGGAATGGGAGGAAACGACACCAGATTGGGGCAATTTAAGACTCTCAATCGAGAAAGAAGGGGAAACCAAAGTTGCCTGCTGCTGCAGTTATCGCTGACGATCATCATCATCATCACCAAACCCAAACCCTCTCTCTCTCTCTCCCTCTCCCTCTCCCTCTCCGCCATCCTTCCAACTTCGGCAGCCTTTCTAAATGGACAAATTCAAGGGAAAGAATGTCGAATCTGCATCCTCTGGCGATATATCACTACTGCCTCTGCAAGTTGTATCCTCCATGTACTCCAAATTCAGCAAACCATTAACTTCCAGTGATTTCAGAGACAGCAATTTACTCGGTGATGGGAGATACAGCAAACCTGCACAATGCCGAAGTTTGATGTGAACTAGATTTGGGAGAGTGGTTGCCCAGTCATGATCTGCTCTTCCCCACCTTGGTATTGACGTATTGGTGCACTGCCGTAGCACCACACACTCAACCCTCTAAGATTAGGATGTGGCTGCAGATTTTCCAGCAAAGCGTTGTGAGAAAAGATGAACAGAAATTCAAGTTAACTAATGTCAATTATTCATTTTGATGCCAAATTACATACATCAAATACTAAGAAGCCAAAGAACTTAATCAGTAAATCCAATAAGCAGAGCCTAATAAGCCAAGAGACTGAAAAGGGTACACAGATAAAGAAAAACAGAAGTAACCCATCCCTCAATATGATGAAATGAGACAAGCGTCTCAGCAGCTTTTACCACAAATAAACGAGACATAAATGATAAACATCAGCAACGACTTTGGAAATTCCGAATCCACGTAGCACATAATTGAAATATTTATAGTATGATTACGTTAACTGGTGCAGAGCAAAATGACATGCTGTCGACATGAAGTCTAGAACACAAGATGTCATATACAAGATACATTCTCCAACAATGGCACCTTTGTACTAGATTAGGTTAACAGAGCTTGCCTCATATAATTGCTTCAGATTGAAAAGCAAGCTGCTGACAGAATTTAAAATTTGGTGTACTAAGTCCACCTCTGACAATCATAAGACAAACAGAATTGCAGGGTAATGTGTTGAACTTTAACCCATTCCTCACCCGTCCAGGATTCAGCATTCCAAACCATAAGTAGAGGTGAGGCATGTGCTTTAGTCATCGCAGGAAGCTGCAGCATAAAAGCCAATATACAGTAACCAAGAAAACAAGTTCCAGTGCATGTGCATACAAAGGCAAATAAGAATGATGGATATCAAATGACAGGGACATACTGTGGTTGCTGAGTGCCTGAGAGTGTTGATTACAGATAGCAAAGCCAGGCCCTATCACTCTTGAGCAAATCTGTTCTTTAAAAAGCGTGAAGAAAATTCTAGCTTTGGAATACCAAGTAAAGGCGGTGTTCATAATGATAACTAGTACATCAAGCCTGAGAAAGAAAATATATAAAGAATCATGAGGCCCCAAGGGGTAACCAGGTAAATCTGATAACAAAAGGTACTCATCAAAACAAAGTTTACAAGGCAAGTGACATACCACACGCTAGTAGATGATGCACTTTGGTCAATTAGTTCTTCACTGACTATAGCCTCACGTTTACAGCTCCATGTTTTGGCTAAGGAATGTGCAGTTGTGTTGCCGTGCCGAGATTTGCTTAATGAGCACGTGCTGCCAAAAAGAAAATATAGATTGCAACGCACACATTATGTCCCAAGTACGCAAAATAGATATGATACATTATATAAATGTAAAGCACACTAAACATGAATCTTGACAAGTGAGATTACCTTTCAACAAGTATATACTTGCACCTGTAAAAGGTCAATCCACCAAGTATTCGGCGTTCTCGAAATGTATCCCAATTCCACATAATATAGCTGCAGATGCAGTTGGTACAGAGCTTGAGTACAAAGGCCGATGTACCAAACAAACATAGTCCCTAGCATAATAGCACCAAAAGTCAAAGGAAATATTGAGTACATACACGAGGGGCATTCAGCAAAATTTACCTAGCATACTCGGGAAACTCCAACGGGGAATGGAGAATTTGTTAAGATCAATAAAGCCAGCTTATGGAGCATTTCTAGGTAATTCAGAATCTGTAACGTGAGAGAGAGAGAGGTAGAAGACAGTCATGAGCAAAGTCTTAAGCAAGTTATGGAGTGGCTTAAAAAATGACCTCATAAGAATAGTTATCCAACAAAGACTAACTTACATTCTTCTACTAATCCGGCGCAGAATATCTCAATGGCTCCTGTCGTTCTTCCATAATCTACCTCCTAGAAAGTAAAAAAGCCGATAACAAAAAGTAAGAGGGTAAGAAAAAAGCACACAAAATATCATAAATAGAAAATTTTACACAAATTATCTAAAAAGACCGTCTCTTGACCACTTCAAGACTTCTATGACTAACTCTTTTAAGACGGTCTAACTTTAAATTAAAAAAAAGGTCGTATGCAAAACTTTCCGAATTGTACTAAATGACACTAGAAAAGCTATCCAATTTTATTTTTTTAGAAAAGAAATTTCCAGATAGAAAACAAATACCCCCTCTGCACTTGAGCGCTACCATCAATTTTATCAGCTTTAATTTCATCTTCTCAGACAGAAAAGGCATATTATTTGCACAATAAAAAGGTTTGGGAGATATTTTGGCATGTAAACCTTCACTCCAATGTTTAATTAATATTGGGATATTCAAGTTGGAGAAAGAATTAGGGATCTAAATCTCATGAACCATTGGTTGCCAAATAAAAAAGAACTCAGAGAAGAACAAAGACAAAGATTGAAAGATACGAGAAGGTTGAATAAATTAACTCACCATTTGCGAATCGAAATCTCGGGGATATGTTTTATTTTGGGCCAGTCTTCCCCATCTGGCTTCCGACATCTTTCCTGGAGCTCATCTGAACAGTCATGCATCACAAGTCGGTGGAGGGAGGAGAGGTTCTGTATCGCATCTGGAAGTGATTTGATGTTCTTGCACAAGAAGATATCCAGGGATTTCAGAGATGATAAGCAGCTGATCCACTCCGGTATCTCTTTCAAATTCGTCCAACTAAAAATGGTGAGGTGTTGGAGGGAGGTCAAATACTGCATCCAGCTGGGCAGAGTCTCCATGTCACTGAGATCTTCCAAATCTAAGGAACGGAGGGTGCGATGAAGAGATCGCCAAGGAATACCATCACCATTGTCATCATCGTTGAGGATCAAATTGGGGCAGTAAGATATACAAAGGGAGTCCAAGGCAGTGAGATGCTGGAACCCTCCTCCGGAGAGACTCTTGAGTTTGTAGCAATCGGAAATTTCAAGGCATCGCACGGTAGAGGAGCCATAGATGTTGAATACATCCCCACCTCCTGAGAAACTCTCAACATCCTCATTATTAGCTATGCAGATGGTTGTAGGATGACATGGCGGCAGTGCTCTGAGCTCAACCACGTCCCCTATTGTCACCTCCTTCAATTTGAGGTCTGAACTTGTCGTCTTTATTCGCAGCTTCGCATTCAAACAGGACAGAAAAATTTTATCCACGCTTGGAAAGGGAGGAAATGACACCAGGTTTGGGCAATCAAAGATTACCAATTTAGAAAGACGGGGAAACCAAAGTTGCCTGCTGCTGCTGCTGCAGCTATCACCCACGAGCTGAAGATCATCACGACCACCAAACCCTTCCAACTTCGGCAGATCTTCTAAATGGAGAAATTCAAGGGAGGGAAAGAATGTTGATACTGCATCCTCTGACGTTGCATCGCTACTGCCTCTGCAACTTGTATCCTCGATGTACTCCAAATTCTTCAAATGAGAGACTGTCAATGATTTCAGAGACTGCAATTTACTCAGTGACGGGAGATACTGCAACCCCGCACAACCCCAAAGTTTGATATGGACAAGATTAGGGAGAATGGTTGCCCAGTCATCTTCCGCTCTTCCCCACCTTGGTATTGTTGTACACCCGTAGTGACGCAGATTCAACCTTCTAACATTAGGATGTGGCTGCAGATTTTCCAGCAAAGCTTGGTGATCCTCAACTATCTTCTCATCATAACCGTCTTCTGTGAAAATTATGGTGATCGACTTGAGATGTTCCAAGCTCACCAAATATCCCCCCTCCTGCTCATTTTTTATAATGTTTTTACAATTATAATCTCTAGCGATCCAAATTTCAATGTGACCTTTTAGGTTTTTGAGGGCTTTAAGGTCTTTTAACTCACCTCTATTTGATGATGGGCTAGTGTTTGCTACTTTAAAGTCCGTCAGCACAGCTAAACAAGTCAACCCGCCCAAGCCCGCTGGCATATAAGTCAAGTTGGAACAATCTTTTATGTCCAAGTGCCTAAGGTTTACAAGTTTGCTCAAGTCATTTGGTAACTCCACTAGATCATTGCACCCCTTTAATATTAGAGTCTGAAGATTATGCAACTTCGTGATTGATTTGGGCAATGCCTTTAAGTTTTTCCATTCTGACAAACTGAGATATCTCATATGCATCAATTTACCTATTGAATCAGGGAGCCTTTGCTCTGTATCAGTATAATGGTTGTTTTCTAATTCTAATGTCCTTAAACACCCCCAATTCCTAATTAGTGACCACAAATTATTGTAATCGCCGTGTAGACATGTACGAATGTTACTCTCATTAAAATGACATGGAATTTTACTATCCCATTTACCCCAAAATATATGGCGAACCTTATCATCCCAATTATTGTTTATAGACCTCGTGACAAACATTTCAACACCTGCTACTTGTTGAGCAACATCATGCATCAAGTCGTGGATTTTACAAGACTCAACATCACCATATTCATCCATTTTCACATCTTGGAAAAAACATCTACGCATCAAAATAGAGAAGTAATCGTTGCCAGCATCTTCCGTTTTTTGGCCTTTAATAAATGGCTTTATGTATCCTTGTGCCATCCAAAGACTAATCAACATCTCCTTTTGTATTTCATAATCCTTTGGGAACAATGCGCAATAACTGAAACAACTCTTTAGTTGTGATTCAAGATTATCATAACTAAGCTTCAATATCGACATTATCTTATTCCCACCTTCACTTGTTTTCGCCAATCCTGTCTCCAGGAATGCTTGCCACTTACTTTTGTCTTGACCAAACAGAAGACTTCCAGCCACTTTTATAGCGAGAGGAACATTAGAACATTGTTCAACAATGTTCCTGCCAATCTCAACTAGTTCAGCGGGAATCGCATGCTCACGTTGGTCGCCAAATGCAGCAAGCACAAACAAAAGCCACGAATTCTCTTTAGAGAGACCTCCTAACTCATATGTATGTGTATCCCCATTTCCTATGACTCTTGCGGTCTCTTTGGAGCGTGTAGTTGCCATGATTCTACTCCCCCTTCCAAATCTCATCAAGAAAGCTTTCAACTCACGCCACTGATAACAATCCTCATTCCACACATCATCTAGAACAAGAAAATATTTTTTCCCTCCTAGACGCTCTTGAAATTGATTTTGAACCCGTTCCATTGAGGAGCCATCATCAAGCTTGTGACCCGCTGATTCAAGAATCTTAGAAAGGTTTGCCTTCACATCAAACTCTTTCCCGTCTTGATCAGACACACAGACCCACAACCTCAATGGGAACTCTTCTCTTACCCTGTCATCATGGTACACAAGTTGGGCAAGAGTGGTTTTTCCCAACCCTCCGACACCCACTATAGGAAGACAGCTCACATCGTCTACAACATTAGGATCTAGCAACCGATCAACGACCGCCTTCACATCATCCACCCTCCCAATAACATGGGGAGCATATACATAAGAGCAGGTTTCTTCCCTTCTTCTTCTAATAGGCTCTGAATCAATCTTCAACCCAAATTTGGTATGATTACTGGAAATAGTATCTAACTTCTTCCTAATCTTCTTAACCTCTTGAGACACAGTGTAAGCAGAAAAGAAGTCACGCACCTTTTTGGAGAGTTTGTCACCCTTGCCATGCAGCTTCACCTTAGCCAGAGTGAGGACCTTGTCAAATAAATCATCAGCCTCATAAACAACATCCTTGAGTTTCATGACATAGTGTTTTTCCTCATCAGAGAGCTTGTGCTTTTTGGCCTCTGCGTCAATGAGAAGTTTCCTGATGGTGGAGACAGTTTCTTCAAGGTCTTTGACTTGAGATTTGTAGCCCCAGATGGAGCAAATCTCTAACAGTTGTGGGTTCTGCAGAGCTGCAAAGAGTGTTTGAAGAGCAGAAAGTGCAAGATCGGCCATTTTTCGAATAATGAAGGAGATTGTGTGGAACAGTGGGTCAAGAAAATAAGAAACCCAACCCAGCAGCTAAGAACTCAGCTCCAAGTGATTTGGTGAAATGAAGTAATATTGAGACTGGCCACTAGCCCACTAGTACATGACTCGTGCGAAAATGACAAAAGCTAGGGAAAAAAGTCACAGGCATTATTGGCTTATATGTAGAACCACAAGCATCCTATCCACTTGCTCTCTCACGCTGATGCAGGGAAGCTTCATTTCCCATCTAGTCTAATAAGCATGTCGTGGAGATGTGATAGACAACGCATCCAATATGGGACCATATATTGACTAAAATGAAGATTCCGGGGGACATACCCATGTGCCTTGCACTATTTGAAATTTCCAGTCCTGTATCAGGGTGGGGCAGCTGAATGTCCTGTATTCAAGAGATGTACTGGACTCCCCCTTTCCTTCAAGTCTCCTCGAGAGATGTACACAAGATAACTAGACGTCTAGTTCTTCTAGTAGCTAGGGACTAGGGGTTCTCGAGTTCGAGATTATGGGAATACATTATTGTTAAAATTTTCAGTTCTGATGGTTTTACTCGATTCGAATTCAGATTAAACGAAACATGAAAATCAAAAGGTGATTAAAAAAAGGCATACCTTAGCATTTGTTATAGCTAAAAAAAAGGCATACCTTAGCATTTGTTATAGCTAAATCATGAATTTGCCACTCTGATGGGCTTTAATGGATTTGCAGCAGGAGCTATTAGCTATACAAGTACCTTTGGATTAATTCCATAGTGTGAGACACTTGCATCTCCTCTCTTTCGCATTTTAACAAACACCTGACTGGCACCGCCTCTTACAAGATGGTGGGATTTCGAGAGTTAGGGGAATTGGAACTCCCATTTTTTATAGGTTGGTAATGAAGGGGATATTTCATTCAAGGTTGTCTTAAAGTTGGGAGGGGTAAGTTCAACAAAAAAAAAAGGATAGATTAGTTCATCGAATTCAGATTATTTTATTTAAGTGAACATGTGTATGTCATTTGAGGTAATTTCAACCGATTTTGGTGGTCCGGTGGATAGCAAGTCGACATAGTTGAAAGTTAGTACGGGCACATTTTTTAAAAGATGGTTGCTTTGTCATAAAAAATTGGAAAATTTACTGGAAATAATCCCTACTATGGGTTATTCCAGAATAATCTGTACTATGCCACATCTATTCCACAAACAGACCCCCACCCCCGAACCTAAACCCCAAACCTATAATTGACCCGAACCTCCCTCTTTTCTCTCTCCTCTTCATCACCCTCCTCTCCATCACCTTCCCCATCACCCCAATCTCCATAACCAACCCAGAAAAATTTGCTTCCCCCCCCCCCTTCACCTTCAACACCCAATTAAAACCCATAAAAATCTGCTCCCCACCACCTTCCTCTTCTTTAATTCACCACTCACATAACTAAAACCCAGAAAATCCCCACCCCGATAAACCCCCTCTCCTTGCACCGCCCCTTCCCCCACTTATCATTGCACAAATGAATGATCTACGCACAACCCAACCCAACACC
>CAAKMY010095224.1:0-11881 GCA_901111285.1 Corrigiola litoralis | reverse complement strand
ACTAAATTCCCACCCAAATTCCCAATCTCAATGGCATAGCAAACGAGTTGTAAGTGGTTTTGACTAGACATGAAAAAAATAATTTAAAGTTCACATAAATTGCTAAATATTGGGAATGTTTGATTGACAAAAAAAAAAATGAAATTGATTTAAGAAAATGTTGGAATTTACTTAAGTAGGGACTCATAGGTGATTGAAGTTTTTTGGAAACAACCAAACAAAACTTTGACTAATTCACATGAAATAAAAATTCTTAAGTATTATCGATTTCTATAGCAAATCAAGCGGCCACTAGCATATAGATGAATCTTAATATGTATACTATTATATAATTTTGATTGATATTAATAATTTTATAAGAGTCACAAGAGATAGTGAAATTAGCAAGGTTTTAAACAATAATTTTGGATACTCCCAAATATCTTTTAGGTTGATCGATTGATTATTTAACATTTGCATGTGTAATAGAGATTAATTAGTATAGACACTAGAAGTGCAAAATCTTGTTATTCATCATGTGACTGTGACCATTTTTAATGTTATTATTATATTATTCATTTCCCTTGTGCGCAATTTGACAAGCATACAAAGGAATAAGGTTGACTCACTACTTGACTGTTTAACTTCTGATCCGAATCTCATATTCCCTATCCTGTAATATTAGCTGGTCAAAGATATAAAATTAAAAATAACAAATTGATACATGCTTCAATTCGCCATTATATGCCAGTCTCTCTATTGTTTTAATGAAAATTGCTAGTCTGGTACACCGAGAATAGCAAACACATGTGTAATTTTTCCTTAATCTCCGCACAGCTACTAATTGGGCAATGATTTTTACACTCCCCCATTTGATTTTTACACTCCTCATGTGAGAGGAGTAGATTCCTGCACAGGAATTTGTGCTCTCACATGGAAGGGGTGAGTGGGAGTGTAAAAATAAAAAAGAGGAGTGTAAAAATCAGTTTCCCTGTATAGAGTATACAGACACAATGGTTTTGACCTTGTGTCATCAACATTTGTGAGTTGTGACTAGTATACTCCGTATAAGATCGCAGGGGACAAAGTATGGCATGACTTAGGAGTTAGGACTGCCTGCATGGTTAACGTTGTACCCGCGGCCAAGAGTGCTTAACGGTGTACTTCTGGCATATGGATTTTGCGCACCCGACTTCTATCCAAACCACCATTAATCGATAATCAACAAAGAAGAAAAGTCTGATTATCGCAAATATTTGCACATCATGCCGCTCGATGCACCAAATTATATATATATATAAATATATACAATATATTAAGTGAATATAAACACAATAATCGATGAATATATATTTTAAAATATTTGATGAATATATATTATATATTTGGTGAATATGAACTATATGATGAGTGAATTTTTATATTATATCATGTATATTAAGATTGATAATTATATAATTGTATATTAATTTATGTGAATATATATTGCTATAATGATAAATATGATGCATGATGTGTCATGTAAAAGGTGCATAATATAACAATTGGTACTTGTTCTAACTAGCCTTTATCAATCTATGTTTTTACAAAACTTCCTTTTGTTACAAAAAACATAGGTACTTCCCCAAAATATAAAAGCTTATTAATTATCATTTCAATATCATACTTAAATTAGTCACAGAGTTGTGCAACAAATGACGCTATAAATTAAGACTCCTTAAATGGAAAAGTATATCATCCTCCTTATATATTTTAATGCATTATAGTCACAAAGAAAATTATAATAACAAATAATAGATGATTCGAATATGTTTTTATAACATCCACAACACCTTAGTCACTATTAGTAGGCTAGTATTTTCTGGGTGAATAACAAAATGAGAGGGCGTATTATGATAATGAATATCCCAACAAGTTGATCAAACTTTCAATTTAATTGGTTGTATTTGAGTGATAATTGTTAAATTGTTATCTATACGTAATCTAATTATGAAAAAAAATGTGTTCTCCAACTTCTCAATAACCAAAATAAACTTTGTTGTGTTTATAATTGACGTGACCATGTATAATATCTAACTAGTATTTGACCCCGTGAAATTCAGAAGGTCGTTTCATGATAACTTTTTTTGTGAATTAATTTTGTTGTATTTTTTAGGTTATGTTTGTTTCACAATTTACGTTTGAATATTTTTTGCAACTATGTTGAGTTTTGGTGGTCTTTATTAATGTATAGTTTTGGTTTTATATCATTATAGAAGAATGAAATTTAAAAGGAATAATTCAAATTAATGTCATAGACATTAGTTATTTTTGAGTAAATAATAACTAATTCTATCATTATGAATGAAATAAGGAAAAATTGACAAGAATAATCCCAACTATGGGTGAACAAACATAAAAAATCCCACCTACGGATATAAACACTAATAATCCTAAGTATCGACCATGTTAATAGTAATGGTCCCAAACTCACCGCCGGTGGAATCTCCGGCCAAAAAAGCTCACGTGGCACATGTTTTTACCTTATTTATATTATGAAAAGCTTAGCTGGAAAACTAAGTGAATTTACCTTTTGATAAAAAAAACAAATAAACATCCTAACCAATCCTTCTACCCCTTACCCATTCCCCCTCCCTCCTACTGTAGCTGTATGCTACGCTAATTGAAGAACAATTGCCCCTTCCCTTCTCCAAACTAAACTGCTCCCTCCCTGATTCCGCAGTAGTCACTAGCACATTACCCTTATTCCTTCCCTTCTATAAATCTTGAAGAATAATCTTGAAGACTAAGATTTCGTGTGGTAAACTTCGTTTTTTTTTTCATTAGAGTGAAACTTTTGGGTGCTTTTTGATGGAATTGGGATTGATTTCGGTGGGTAGTTGTTATGTGTGGTCATTTTTGACATGTTTGGGGGTCGATTTCGGTGGTTTTGGGGGGTTTGGGTTGGATTTGATGTTTTTGGGTTTGTTTTTTGGTCGTTTGAGGTGGGTTTCGATGTCATTGCGGCTGTTTTTGTCGAACCTGAGTGGTTTAGCTTGGGCAGGTGGTGGGTGGCAAGGTAACTAATGGTGTTCTCTTAGTCAAACGGTTGGTGGACTGATGGTGGTAGGAGAGGCATGAATGGATGAGGGGAAAGGGTGAGGGAGGTGGGATGGGTTAAGTACCTTTTGCCCCTTCATTCCAACTTTAAGTGACTAATTATGCCACATCATTTATTAATTGACAGAAAAAATTAAGATAAATGCCACATAATTAAATTTTGCCGGAGATTCCGCCGGCGGTGAGCTCGGGACCACTAGTGTCAACATGGTCGATACTTAGAATTATTAGTGTTTATATCCGTAGGTGGGATTATTTATGTTTGTTCATCCATAGTTGAGATTATTCTTGTCAATTTTTCCATGAAATAAATAACTAATTCTATCATTATGCATGCTAAGTTGGCGATAGCGTGGTAATGATGTGGCGTTACATGTGGTAACTCTCGGACTTACAACGCCTGTTAATAGATATGGTATAGATAGATAGATATTTTCAATCTAATATCTATTACTTTTCTCCCGAAAGGATTTTATATTTATTTACTTTAACACAACAATTTTTTGTAAGGTTGAACTTAGGAACAAGAAGACACTATCAAAAATACTCCTTAACTCCGTAAGTACTATCACTCTCTTGAATAAATTGAATAGTTCCAAAAAAAATTAAATTGAATAGTTTAAAAAACTGCTCCATATTCTTCCGAAAATTGTCAGCCTAGCACAGTAGAGAGCACAATTCAAAGCCATACAAGAGCTTAATGGAACGCGAACCAGGGATTGATGCTTGTCTCGTAGTAAAACCCCAAAATATTTCAGAGTGCTTGGTTATAAAATATCAAGATGGGTCCATTTCACGGCTATATAAGAGCAATAGCCAGCATGCCCACTATTTTCCAATGAAACTCACAAACCCAGACCCCGGGAGTTTAAAACCACCTGATAGAAAATATTGAGAACAGAGCAAGAGCCTCAGTTTTCTTTCCCTGTTTTTTACCCCCTTTTTCTCATTTCTTTTACACCTCATTTTTACCCCCTTAGTCAATGGCGGCATCAGTAGACCGACAGTATCACCCTCCGGCGCACATCAACGGCGTTGTTCGTTCCCCATTTACCCCCCACCGTTCCAACTCACCGATTCGCAACTGTAATTTTACCTCCACTGCAGATGACCGCCCTAGTTCCTACACTAAAGTCCTTGAGAATAGCAGTAAAAAGTATTATAGTGATAGTGAAGATGATGATGACGAAAATGAAGTTACCGCCTGGAATGATCTGATCAAGAAAGGCAACAGCGAACTGGAGCCGTCCACTCAGGACACCCGTGATGAAGGGACTGCTGATCATTGGATAGAGCGTAACCCTTCATTGATCCGTCTCACGGGGAAACACCCTTTCAATTCCGAGCCTCCGTTGACCCGCTTAATGCACCATGGGTTTCTTACTCCTGTCCCGCTCCACTACGTTCGTAACCACGGTCCCGTCCCCAACGCGAAGTGGGAGGACTGGACCGTGGAGGTGACCGGGTTGGTCAAGAGACCAACCCGGTTCACCATGGAGCAACTGGTGAACGAGTTTCAATTCCGCGAGTTTCCAGTCACGCTAGTGTGTGCTGGAAACAGGCGGAAGGAGCAGAACATGGTCAAGCAGACCATTGGTTTCAACTGGGGAGCTGCCGCCATATCGACATCGGTATGGCGGGGTGTCTCCCTCAGGGACGTGCTCAAGAAGTGCGGAATCATGAGTTCCATCAAAGGTGCCCTCAATGTATGTTTTGAGGGCGCTGAGGACTTGCCTGGTGGGGGCGGGTCCAAGTATGGGACCAGTATTCGCAAAGAGCTTGCCATGGATCCTGCTCGTGACATCATCCTCGCCTACATGCAGAATGGCGAAAGGTTGAGCCCTGATCATGGGTTCCCAGTCAGGATGATCATCCCGGGGTTTATTGGCGGGCGCATGGTCAAGTGGTTGAAGAGAATTATTGTAACTACAGCTGAGTCCGAAAATTATTACCATTACAAGGATAACAGAGTCCTACCATCTCAAGTTGATGCAGAACTTGCGAACTCAGAAGGTATAATAACTACCGAAACACAACTGCTTTGTTTTTTTCTTGTCGTACGTACTACGTAGCTCCGTATATAGCTAAAATCAACAATAAAAGTTCTATGAACCTTTTCTATACGAGTCGTATCCTAATTGGTGAGGGAGAAATGTGTGATTGAAGACTTTGGATTGATACTTGGTGTTTTGCTTATGATCATAGCCGGCATGACGATTAGGAATTTAGGATTGTTACTCTTACGTACGTATTTGATGATTTTTTTTTGCTGGTGTTGCCGTGTTGCGTATTCGATGATATGATGATGATGATAATGAAATATATGATTTGCATATTTGCAGCATGGTGGTACAAGCCGGAGTACATTATAAATGACCTGAATATAAACTCAGTTATAACTACGCCGTGCCACGAAGAGATTTTGCCTATCAACGCGTGGACCACCCAACGCCCTTACACATTGAGGGGATACGCCTATTCTGGTTAGAACTTTGCTAATATTTGCATCACTGTAGATCGTCACCTCATCTTTTGTTGTTGTTCATCCATCTTTTTATATTCCAATTCGTTATAGTACTAGTGTACTACTATAAAGTGAAAGCCCAAAGATTGAAAGTGAGTTGTAGAAAACTAGAATGGGTGAAATTGTGAAAAATCATATGCAAATTCAGCCTCTAATTAATAAGAGCTTTAACTTCTTTTTGTTACTAGAGTGTCTGATCCATAATACGAGGAAATTATTAGATCTTGTTATGCTATATAATTTTTTGTTTGTTTTTTAACTTCTAAGTTATGAAGTATCATCTTATTTATATACATAGTTTGTTAAATCTTCATAAATCATAGGCAAATAATCTGATTTAACCATGTTCAGTAACGTGGATGAACTATTTAGCATGTTTTTGTAAATAAGAGATACAGAATTATCATAGGCAAGTAATATGGCCACAGACCACGTCATAATTAGTGCAGAGCCTGCTCCCATAGAAAGGACAGTACAGCCGTCCAAATTTCACTTGCAACGACCTTGGAGGAGAATCAAATGCTTGAATATGATTGCGTCACGTCTTTCATAATACGTAATATAGTGATATAGTACTGCTACAAAAAGTTTTAGTCCACATATTAAGGTCAGAGGCTCATGATTCTATTCCTCCAATAGTGATGCAAAGATGGAGCTATCATGTGCCTTTTTTGGATTATTTGTGTAATTGTGTTCCGTAGGGAATAAGATGGGGCAACAGCTGTTGCGTAGAAGAAGCCAAACTCATGGTTTTTTTCCACGCACCACTTGTTTTTAGCCATGCACGCCTTTCTCGGTGTCGCAAAGGGTCAATTAGTTTTCTCCTCTTGAAAGGTCATGTGATTTCATGGTTTAGCCTAGAGTAATCCCCAAACTAATCATGTTTCTCTTCCTACCTATCATTAACTATTTGTCAAGAAAAAATTATGAATGTGATTGTTTTTCTCTACAAAGAGATTTGAAGGCTAGTGTAATTACTGTAACTTTCGAAACTAAGAATGTGACTATTAGCACGTTGATGAGTGTAATCTAGCAATTTAACCATCATTTATATGAATTAAAATATTAGTTGAACGAGAATAGTGGTTGTCGACAGTCCCTCCCAAAGTTTCTATGGATGGTGGAGAAACATAGCGAGTTGTTATTGCATGGTGTTTGATGTGTGTCATGCGAATACTTGAACAGGAGGAGGAAAGAAAGTGACGCGAGTGGAAGTAACTATGGATGGTGGAGAAACATGGCAAGTTGCTCAGTTGGACATCCAAGAGAAGCCAAGTAAATATGCCAAATACTGGTGTTGGTGTTTCTGGTCATTAGAGGTCGAAGTACTTGATTTGCTTGGAGCCAAAGAGATTGCTGTACGAGCTTGGGATGAAACTCTCAACACCCAACCTGAGAAGCTCATTTGGAATGTCATGGTAAACGTTAATATTATTTGCATTTTTTTTATCGAACTGAAAAGTATTGTTCGTTGGATGAGCCTTCATTTTCTTGCGTTTTGTCAATAGATGAACAATGGTCCTTCCTTTTTTTCGGCCTTTCCAATTAGTGTGATTTGTTTCCTTATGAAATTGGCCTAACCTTTCTGTTGCGTAGCAAATAGCAACTGATGTTCTTGCCTCATATTTGACCTTTCTGGCTTTCTACTATGGACAGTGGCGTAGCCAGAAAATTTGGGGTGTGGGGTCTTAAATAACCAAAAACTTGAAAATTTAGTAGTCAAGAAACCTTATGGTGAAGAGAGTGGGGTCTTATTGTACAAAAATAACATATTTTAGTATATATAGTATTTTTTTTACCTTCATTTATAGAACTGCACCAAAAGTTGTGGGGTCTTGAGAACCCCCACCTTATAACATCCCTCCGCCACTGACTACGGAGTACTATGCTAACATGATACAGAGACGGTGAAAGTGAACTTGCCAAAGGTGAAAGGAGATTTGTTGGTCTGCTTTTCTTCTTATTACTATTGATCAATGTGGAAGAAACTTTAATCAAAGTGATGGGCTGATGGCTAGTGGTATTAGAAACAATTCTTATGAAAATACATTAACGAAGACTAATCATGTTCACATTTACACTACGTCTATTCGTCTAGTACCTTTTGTGCAATTTACCATTTATCAACATGAGGCTTTTTAGAGTAGAAAATTACTATTTTGCAGTAGGGACTTTTCATATGGATATTCGTATGGTGGAGTTGCCCACACTTGATTCCAATCTCTTGGCACTTCCGCTGATGGTGGAAATTAACACTTTTTAGCCGCCTAATATCGCCCATTGAATTGGCTTTATATGACTAACCTGCGTGCCTACCACCAACCCTTTTGAATCTTAATTCAAGTGGATATATTTTGCCCTTTGCATCTTCGACCCTTTCCTTTTTTTTTTTTTTTTGATATAATCTTCGACCCTTTCCTATGCAAGTGGACTAGAGGTCATTTCTTAAAAAATGGCGCATATTAAGCTACAACCAATATAGAAGAGAGAAATGACAAGAACCACCACACCAGAAATTTGATTTCAATGATTGTTGAGACAAATTTTATATCCTGGTAGAAAGTGGTAGTCAAGTTTTATAATCTTGATGTAACCCTGAAAGTGATTTTTAACGTTGTTTCTAAGAGTACTAGCAAAGTTTTCAATGTCACCTGATGTATATTTTTGTAATTAGCCGTTGAATTTTGATTGACATGCGTCACTGAGCTTAAGTATCGCATCTTCCCACCTTCTCTCCCTGATTCCCTCTACTCATGGAGTAGAATATGATTACTTCGTTTTGTTTAACCTTTGAACAAATTTCCTCTGTATTTGATCGCTTTCATGCATATTGAACTGTATTAAAAACCAATAAACTTATGACATTTTTTCACCTGACTTGTTCTAAACTAACTTTGCAATCTTTGACCTATAGGGCATGATGAACAACTGTTGGTTCCGAGTGAAGACCAACGTGTGCAAGCCACACAAGGGAGAAATTGGTATCGTGTTTGAGCACCCTACTCAACCCGGGAACAAATCAGGTGGGTGGATGGCTCGTGAACGCCACCTCGAGCTCTCAGATGCAGGTGGTAATGCATTGAAGCGTACAGCATCCACCCCATTCATGAACACCAACTCCAAAACGTACTCAATGTCTGAGGTTAAGAAGCACAATTCAGCCGAGTCTGCATGGATTGTTGTCCACGGACACGTGTACGACGCTACCCGATTCCTCAAGGACCATCCGGGTGGTGCCGACAGTATCCTTATCAATGCAGGAACTGACTGTACAGAGGAATTTGACGCCATTCATTCAGACAAGGCCAAAAAGCTCTTGGAAGATTTCAGGATTGGTGAATTGATCACCACGGGTTACTTGTCAGATTCTTCACCAGGTAACTCAATGCATGGAGGGTCAAACATGTCCAGCCTCGCACCAATCACAGAAGTGGCCCCGCTCCGCAACGTGGCGCTCAATCCACGTGTACGAATTCCATGCAAACTCATTGAAAAGGTCTCACTTTCCCATGACGTGAGAAGGTTCCGCTTTGGTTTGCCCTCAAAGGACCAGGTGCTAGGATTGCCTGTGGGGAAGCACATATTTGTATGTGCAACCGTTGAGGATAAGCTTTGCATGAGAGCCTATACTCCAACGAGCACCATTGATGAGGTTGGCTACTTTGATCTTGTGGTCAAGATTTACTTCAAGGGACAACACCCAAAGTTCCCTAATGGTGGGCTTCTGTCCCAACATCTAGACTCTCTGGGGTTGGGGTCAGTTTTGGAAGTGAAGGGCCCGTTGGGTCACATTGAGTACCTAGGAAAGGGAAACTTCATGGTCCATGGAAAGCCCAAGTTTGCTAAAAAGTTGGCCATGATTTCTGGTGGGACCGGAATCACACCCATTTATCAGGTGATGCAGGCCATACTGAAAGATCCTGAGGATGAGACTGAGATGCATGTGGTGTATGCCAATCGGACGGAGGAGGATATTCTGCTGAGAACTGAGCTTGATAAATGGGCTGTAGAGTACAAGGATAGAGTAAAAGTGTGGTATGTAGTGGAAAAGATGAATGAAGGGTGGCAATATGATAGTGGATTCATCAATGAGAAGATACTTAGAGAGCACTTGCCAGAAGCAGGCCATGATGTGCTAGCACTCACTTGTGGGCCTCCCCCTATGATCCAGTTTGCTGTGCAGCCTAATTTGGACAAGATGGGGTATGATATAAAGGAACAGTTGCTGATATTCTAAAATTCTCTGAGCTTATATTTCAAAGCTTGGTAAAATATGTACTCCACTTTGGAGTATGTTATAATGTAATTGCATATGGAGTTTTTTTTTTTTTGTTCGTTTTGGGGTTCAATTTGATGTACATATGTATAAGTGGACCGGTAAATTGTACGGTTAATACTTTTTTAACCTTGTTTTGGTAATTTTTTGGAGGGGGGATTAGAGGGAAACAAGAAATTCGTTTAGTAGTGGAAGTTTTTTCCCGTTTTTTTGTTGTATCTTGCTATAAATAGCGAAATGTTGGAGAGGGGGATGACTTTGTCTTTGAACCATATCAATCCATATAGTATTGATATTGTCCATTTGTTACTCAATAGACCGAGAAGTAATTATTTGTATCTCTTTCTGTTTTTCTATGTCCATTGCGAAGTGCACAATTTAGTTGCACAATCAGTTTTATTTATTTATTTATTTATTTTACTTCTGCTAAGAAAAACTTATATATAATATAGGTGCATTTCACTTTTTTCATTATTTCCTCTAGTACTTTGTCTATAGCAGCTTCGATTTGTGAAGTATGAAGTATATTTAGCTAGCCATGGAAAAACGCAAGATGCAATGCAAGCATGTGGAAAATGACTTTGACCCCTATTTTCAATAATTTACCTTCTCCCATCCTTGATGAGATTTTCACCCTTTCAATTGCTTCTAGTCTTCATGATTTGGGTTCTATTATCTTATCTAGTGTGGTACCAATAATAGTTCTTTCAATGTTGGTTCTGCTTATAATATTATTGCACTTGCTCATAATCTTAATGGTACTATTTTGTAGGAAGCATTTTGGAAAATAAAATCTCCTTTTAAATGAGAACATACTCTTATGGTATGGTTTTCGTCAAATTCTTCCTGATGGATGTAATTTAGCTACCAAAATTGATTAGTTTTCAAGTTAATGCACCTAATGTTTGAACCCTTATGAAGCTCTTCTTCACCTATTAAAAGATTGTCATATTGCCTCAGTTCTTTGGGGTAATATTTTTGTAACTTCGGATCTTTTGGTTTCAAAAGTATTTTCAACTTGGAATAGGTGGATTGGCTTGTTTTCAACCTATTTATTAATGATACTTAGAGGTTTATCATTTCTTAAGTTTTCTGATATATTTGGTGTGTAAAAAACAAGGCTTGCTATAATAGCACTCTATGTTTCACTTTTCTTCAATTTACAACAGGTTTATGGTTTATATTGCTCTTAAACTAAAAGTAATTAAGCTTGGTGACAATATTTTTCAGCATGACACTTCTATTATACGTCAATTGGAAGTCTCCATAACATGGTTTTGTGAATCTTAATGTGGATGTTGCTGGGAAGGACATAAACAATGCTGATTAGACCATCTTTATCAATGAACATATATTTTGTTCATCATCCTCTCTTTCATCATTTCTCTCCCCTTCACCTCATCCTTGTTCATCACATGAACAAAACACAATTTTCCTTTTTAATCATTAACAAACAAAACTTCATTCATCCTTCTCTCTCATCCCCTTTTACCATTAGAAACAAGAAATGTATTAATTTAAAAATATTAAATGGGTTGAATATGATGCAAGTCCCAGTCATGAACATTCTTCATTTTGTTCGCTCAGACGAAAAAAACCACGAATATTCGCTGGATGAACATCAATTATTCATGGTTAAGGAGCTTATTTTCTGTTCATGGGACAAATACCTCCTACGAACACCAAAATTTTCATGGTTAAAGATGCTCTCATGATGCTTGATGGTGGTGTTTTTCGAAATGGAATGGGTGTTTGGACTCTTGGTTTTAAAGTGAAGATTGTCGTTTGCTCCTCACTAAAAATAAAAACGTAAAGAATTCATTCAGACACCCCCAAATGAAAACGTGTATTACATTAGGAAAATTTACTGGGAATAATCCCTATTATGCACGTTCCGCTTTTAATAATCTCTAACATGGGTTATTCCTGAATAATCTGTACTATGCCACATCTATTCCACAAACAGACCCCCACCCCCGAACCTAAACCCCAAACCTATAATT
>CAAKMY010095147.1:0-20691 GCA_901111285.1 Corrigiola litoralis | reverse complement strand
AATCTTGACGATTTTTGTGGACGGACTATAATGGAAAATTTGTCAATCTTTAGAGGACAAAGGGAGTATGCTTTTTACTAGCTAGTTTTAGGCTATATGGATGTACTTTTGGCTTTTTCCCCTATATGGGATGAATAAAATTTTGCTAACTTTCTGCAAAAAAAAAAAAAATACTTTAAAAAGGTAATTAAAAAAAGTACTTTTAAATGACTATATTCTTATAATTTTCTCAATTGTATATTTTGAGTTACTAATAGTCAAAATATGACCTTAAATTTTTCTCAATTGTATATTTTGAGTTACTAATAGTCAAAATATGACCTTAAATAGTATCAAAAAAGCAAATATAATGAAATCAATGGAACATAGGAAGTATAATACATTTAGAAACATAATTCCACAAAGAAGAAAACAAGAAATTTATCTGAAAATAGGTATTTACGCTCTTTCACGAAGAACAATCTTTTACCATAACTTTGTGCACTTTCCCATCAGCACCTTTTTTACACGGGAAGAAGTTCACAAAACATAATTACTCCTACTTTGTAGTAGTACTATGATATGATATTAAAGGCGCACATTAAAAACAGATCAAAAGCGCAAAAAAATACAGT
Source organism: Corrigiola litoralis (assembly GCA_901111285.1). NCBI lineage: Eukaryota > Viridiplantae > Streptophyta > Magnoliopsida > Caryophyllales > Caryophyllaceae > Corrigiola > Corrigiola litoralis. Next base: position 20,077 of record CAAKMY010095147.1, on the reverse strand, counting down.
ATATGTTGCTAATTTTTTCCATCTCTTAATGATGACAACTTGCGTCTGTGTCCTCCTCCACGTCATAGCCCTCTTCTGCTAGCCATTTTTCTTTGTACCTATACCACTTAGCAAATACCAAATAGACAAAGAAATTCACCACACTCAAAGCTGCTAGCAACCAGTAGAAATAGTCAAGCCTGCCTTGGTTCAGATTGTCTGCTAACCACGGCTTCCTGTTACCGGTAACTTTGTGCACGATTGTCACAAGGATCGAACTGAGGAAGAACCCTAGGGAAAGTGTGGTTAAAAACAGTCCTGTGCTCATAGTCTTCATTCCTTTAGGGCACTCTCTTAAGAAAAAATCTAGTTGCCCGATATAAGTGAATGCCTCCCCTGCTCCCACAAAGAAAAATTGAGGGATAAGCCAAAAAACACTTAACGGAACTATAGCACCGGGTTTGTTCACTATTCCATCTGCTTGCGCGGTGTCCAAACGTTTGATTTCGACAAGAGCGGCCGATACCATGGCCAGTATCGATAACACTAGGCCAACGCCAATCCTCTGGAGTGGCGTAAGTCCCTGGGGGTTATGAAGCAGTCTCGCGAAAACTGGCACAACCACCTTATCATATATAGGCACGGTTAAAAGAATGCTACCCACGAAGAAAACAGTGAGTGATGCAGCAGGAATCTGGAATGATTTACCAATGTGACGGTTCATGGTCGTGGCTTGCGACACTGAGAACGTAGTCATTTGGGCGTAAATAGTCCAGAAAATTATGGTTGTGGCCCAAATGGGTAGCATTCTAACAACCAATTTCACCTCTTCCACATCGGTCAGGGTTGACAAGCACCATTTGTTCACTTTAGTAACAACTGCCGGCATTTCAGGATGCTTTATAGCTGCCTTGTCCAAAAACCTGAAGGAATAGAGACACTAACCATTAATCGGATGCACAAGACACTTATCCAAAACAATACTGTTGCAGTCCAATTTGAGCCAAGGACGACAGGAAGGTCCATTGAATCTATCGGAGATTCTGCACCAAGCCATTCAACTATGTAACATTGGTACAAAACTTCAAAAAGTTAACTGCCATAGATTAAATTGTCTGTCCTCGTATAAGTTAAAGGGTCAAATGTGCAGTGTGGCAGACATACATACATAGATGTACGCCATCTTCCCGTGACCCACAAGCTTGGTTTTCTCAATAACAATTTGTCATTGATGATTGTTTTGAGAAATATGTATAATGTATGAGTACACCATGTGCTGATGTGCATTTACTCCTAAGATTCCAAATTTTATTCATCATGCTTGTTTCCTTTTGGCAGTCTTTTGCTACAGTACTTGTGTCTTTATTTGATGAACCACTAAGTAAGTTGGAAAGGTTGGAGAACGCAGTGGATAGTCCATGACTACCACGAGGACAAGACTATCATATAATAAGTGGTCTTAAATATGACGATAGACAATACTTATGTTTGCCCGTTATCATGTAAGAAAAGGTAGCTTTCATTCACAGTATTCCTAAGGAAAAATGTGTGATTATACTCAAAGTGCTCCTCACTTTCTTTCTATGGTTGTGTGATTAAGCCTATAAAGTAATCGAATATGACCTCCACTAAACATCCCCTCCCCTGAAAAAGAAAGTCCAATGTTGTCAGGCACACTAGATTAAGAACCGTCTTGGACTGCCATTATCAAGATACTAAAGTCATGACTTATGATTAATTAGAATCAATCAATCACCACGATAATGCTCCCTACATAGTTCTATTTATATGCTGGCTGGCCAATCAGAGTTGGCCTACCACAATCATATATTCATATGGTACATGGACGAAATTTGTCTTGGAGTGCATAATTAGATGGCAATGTAATGAAGTCAAAATTGAACCGATCTTCCCCTTTTATCAAATGGGCCAGCTAAAAGCTTACATAATGCATGTTCACATCCCTTATTTACTTGATTATTTAGGTGGCTAAGCTTAGTAGTTGAAACATGTCTTGTGATCAATCATACACAATACAGTATATTGTAAAAATATTTCACCATGTGTACAACCAATCCAATTCGGTCAATTGGTTCTGATTTTCGGTGATATTTTTGAGGTTTGGCTTCTTCTTTATAAATGGCATATGGGAACACATATGATAGATCTCATCATATGTATAGCACTTCAGGCTGGCGGTCTTAACGTTGGGGCACCGGTAAACATGCCGAGGTAAAATTAGTTGATTTTATCAAGATAAGTAAGCAGATAAAACTCCTGAAGACGGTGCTTTCAACAAATTATTGTTTAGTGAATATATTAACGATCTAAGCTAAGATAGAGCTAGGCATAGAGCTAATTACCAAAGTTTAAATCCACCGAACTTTACTTTGTAAGCTAAAAGATCACTTATATTTTTAACAAAGTATTCCAATTTGATAAAAAAAAGTACCCTCTTAAGTCTTAACTCAATTTGTGCCACGATTTTTTTTAGACTAAAATGAGACTGTCTTTCAAAATACTATGTGCAATAAACTAACTCGTATATACACCACCAATTGTAGGTGGTAGATAGGTTGTAGTCTGGTGATGTTGTCCATGTATGACAAATGTTGACTTACCAAGGCAGGTTCAGCTAATCAGATGCGGAGTACTCAATACTCCTACTTACTACTTGTTAAAAGTACTACCCGCCATCTCGATTTTAACATAGACTAGTATCCATATAACTATTTGATCTTCAATGGTCAATTAGTAGTGGCTTAGGTAATCAACAAAGATTAGTACGACACCTCAAAGTACACTCACAGATATTGGACGGTTCAACTTATCATCTCCTGATCTATTGTAAGTTTTGTAACATTCATTAATATGATATTGGTCATGAAATAGATGTTTTTTACAAACAATCTTTCTACTTCTGATGGTTTAAGATCGTTATTATGGACACTATAGCCTAAAATGATTTTGAAGGTTACTACCACAACAGCTAGTGTGATGGATACTAAACGTGAATAAGCAGGAAGCAGAATCACCTTAAAAACAGGAGAAAAAAGACAAAAGAATGATGGGAGAATACCGACCTAAATTGCTTGCTATGGGGTAACTTCTGTTTCATTTTCTTGCTCTCGTCAACCAAATCATCAACATTGAAAAGGAGAGACGAATCTGAGGGCAACTCCATGTGCCTATTCCTCCAAGCAGCGACAAACGCAGCAGCTATTTGAGTCAGCGGGCTACCCACAAGTTTCTTGAACCGATACCTTCGTGTGCCACACAAAAACACCACAAGGGCTAGCATGATTGCACTGGCACATATGCCATACCCCCATTGTCTGCCCATGTTGTCTTGTATGTACACCAATATTGTCACTGCTGCTAGTGACCCTAAGCTTATGAAGAAAAAGAACCAGTTGAAGAACTTGGTCATTTGGGACCTCTCCTCCTTGTTAGACTCATCGAATTGGTCCGACCCGAACCCCGATACGCTCGATTTCACCCCGCCTGTGCCTAGAGCCGTTAGGTACAAAGCTAGGTAAAGCACCCCAAGCTGCGTATCCGTAGCTGGGGCACATTCTTGATTAGCACCGCAAGGTGGTGGCCTGAGGCTTGGGATTATAGTTGATATGGTCAAGACTGTCACACCCTAATCAAAATTCAAAAACAAATATTTCAACCGTCAAAAATTTTGAATTTTTTTAATTTAATAGTGATTTAGTATTTCATTCCTCGATCCTTGTGGGTGTACACAAGATCACTCAGTAAAAAATCTACAATCATGTATCCAATAATTGATTAGTCAAAACCTCTATATTTAGTAATCCTACCAAAAGAAAAAAATATATTATCGGTTAATGCTACTACTAAAAGAAAGAGAATATTCGCAAATCGGATTAATCATACACGTGCAATCATTTTTCCATCAAATATTCATGAAAAACCAATCATATCCACCTTGTTAAAATATATATGAGGGGAGATCTAGAATCATATAGACTTATCAAATATTCAATTATCCATAGTAGTCTTTGTAAGGAATATAATGACAAGATAAAGTATATAATCAATTACACTTTAAGAAATCAATACATTATCGTTCTACTGAAAACAAAACACCTAGTATAGCTAGGTTTTTCGTAAATTACTGCCTAACAATTTAAATCAAATAATTAGTTAGGACATGACTGGTTGATCACTAATTGCGCAACGAAGATTACTCATGGATAACTTAAGAGGGAAATGTTCGCTTACCGACGCTTGGACAGTGGCAAAGATAGCTATTGTTAGATACCTGCATATATATAAGTTGTAAGAAGAAACATAGTCAGACAAAATATACATGGTAGACAACTAATACAAGAGTTACACTTTTTCCACAGGTTCGACAACAAGAGATACTATGTTAATGGGGAAAAGTTAATTATATTGGTAGTAAGAACTTCTCAGTAAATAAAAACATGAAAATGAAATGGCGTTATTGGGTGGTACTCAAACTGAATATCATCCTCCCATATGTATTATTATAAGAACTCACCAGACCTTACGGTAAGAGAGTGTCACTCAAATCAATAGTGGCCTATCAATGTATATTTCGTGTGAAAAAATTAAGGAAACGAATTAGAGTAAAATAAGACTAACCGTCCAAGGAAGGTGTCGGCGACAAAACCGCCAAGGAGGCAGAGCATAAAAGAAGTGCCCATGAAATTAGTCACGGTATTAGCCGAAGCAGCATTGCCTAGATGCATGACTCCTGTCAAATATGTCACCAAATTAACCGCTATCCCAAGAGTTGTCAATCTTTCGCATGCCTCACCTCCTGCACACATTACAATATTAACTCACGCCATCTTAGTTCCATGATCGAACACTTTTATTGTCATAGCACAATACGCGTAATAGACGAATGAACCAACCATATAGATAACTGTTTATGAAACTAAGTATGTAACTGCAAATAATACGAGTTAAGGAGATAGAAAAAATATGAACCTAAGATCATAGCAGCACTCTTCCAGCCACCAGTTTTGGATCTATCAGCAGGTTGGCCTTTGTAATCCCATGCATCAGAAAGAAACTGATCTTTTCCTACTTCCATATCCATACTACTACTAATATTATTATTACCGTTATTTCCAGGGAGAACCATGTTTTTGTTTTATACTGGCCCTTGCTTTTGAAAGATAAATACGACCTCCCTTATAGTATACACTATACAGAGTTTTATATACTTTCCTGAGTCTTCGGAAAAGAGAGAAAAAGAGTAAGAGAGTGTGTGTATATGTGTGTATGTGTGTTAAGAAATTTGTAGGGATAGTGGCATGAGAAAGGGGGTTTATATATAGGTGGACTGCTGTGGGTTGAGGTGTGTAAGAGGGTCTGTATCCACGTTTGTAGATGCATTAGAGCTGGTAACCGTTGGATGGTTATTTTTCAATAATTTTTGTACATGATGATCGTATATTATATAGTTTGAACCATAGGACTTTAGGATAAGGTATGTTCTTTATGAAATAACTTGACACCTGGGGCCTGGTTACCTCATGGGAATACCACATTGTAGTTTGAGAAATTTGGGTCGGTAGTTTCACCGTGGCTTGTGGCTACTGACCAATGATGAGCGTTGTTTAATCGGCAAAACATAGGTTATAGACACAAATCGATCTCAAGGTTTGTCATTTTTAATGAAATGATGTTACCATAATATAAACATTCGTGACTGATTAGATCTTTCATTGTCAATTGAATTATATTACTCGCATAATTAAGTATTCGCATTATTTGATTTATGTCAACTGGAGGCAATTATAAAATTTTACATCTTGAGATATGATTAATAAGGCAATATTATTGGATCAGAGAATTCTTGTTTATCTACGCCAGAGCTGCCTCACTCCAGGTTTGGAAGACGATATGGCCGGGCACATGGCTCAGCAATGAGGTACAGCACTCTGTAAGTATATTAATATGATGTGTCACTAACTTCTTATCCAAAAATATACTAAGATTTATGTGTCGTTTTGAAAAACTTAGAATTTTATGTTGAGATTTTAACTTATAGGGTTGGGTAATTATAAGTATATGATAAATTCATCCTATTGATAATAATAAATGTTTTTAGATACCGTGTGGATCATTTATTAGCGCAAAATAATATGATTATAAAAGCTCGTCGGAAAAAACAATATGAATATATATAATTATGAAACAACTAGAATAGCCACTAATCGTTGGACATGCACAAGAAGTATCCTTGCCAATACCTTATTTGGGAGATCGACAATCTTATCTATATTCAACAATATATTGAATATAATGGTTTGTTAAAAGATCTTTTTCATATGAAGTCCATTGTTTTTTTTGGTACATTCATTTGAAGCCCATTGTAAGTGCCTTAATATATAAACAAACTTTTTTTAAAAGTGGATCATTCAAAATTAGGTCAAAATCGGCTATTTTAGTCGGATATGTTAGATGAAATGGTTTACTAAACATAGTCGGATATATTAACGTAATTGAGCTTGTTAGCGTGTTTACTTGAGCATTTTAAACTAATTTCGGTGTAGGAACCCTAGCTACATGGTTTGCCTTTGTGAACAAATGTACGAAAGATTTACCCAATACATGTGAAGTATAATCATTATAAGATCCACATCGCCCAAAAAAACCACATAGCATCTAATTTTGAGCTAGATGAAGGTAATGAATCTTGGGTCATTCGATACAATATATTCGAAGTAAAACATTAGGGGATCTTATGCTACTGTCAGCTCCAATTTATGGTCTAAACTCTAAATAACTTTGTATGAGTGTATTAAAATATGACAATACAAGCGCTTAACTAACTGCAAAATAGATTAAAGCAATGGATTTTCATAAGGATTAAAAAACTAAAAACGATATTAACCTAATTGTATATAAGGAGTTGATGTGAAAGTTATAGGTTCGGAAGCTTCATTTGGTTTGTCGTTATTGTATAGCCCTTAGTAGTTCATATGGCAAAAAAAAAAAGGACATATGATTGTCAAATTCGGACACTGAGGGAACGGATTCACAAAACATGCATCTTTTCAATTCAACTAGTTTTTGGGCCTGTGAGATATACAAGGTTGTCATTGTTTATTTCCTATATACTCAAATAGTACCAAAGCAAGCAAATAATGAACTATGTCTAGAGCATGTTCTCTTCAACTTATTTACACTTATCGTATCTGAATTTTTCTTATTTTTCCTGATTGTTACTGAACTTTTCTTATTTTTACTTATTTTTCTGAACTTTACTTATTTTTACTTATTTTCCCTGATTCATGGTGTTTTCATAGCTCAACTTTACTTATTTTTCTGAACTTTACTTATTTTTGCTTATTTTTCTGAACAATACTTATTTTATCTGAACTTTTCTTATTTCTTCTGAACTTATCTTATTTTTCCTGAAAATAAGTAGAAATAAGTTGAGGAGAACATGCCCCTTTAAGGTTTTCTTAAAGTCGCATAAAAACTTTGCGAAAATCATTTACTATTACAATTATTTGCTTGTTTCGGTATAATTGTTGATTAGTTGGCCCCCTTGAGGTTTTCTTTTAAGTTCCGCCAATGACTACCACTACTTTAGATATCTTCCAACGTGAGAGAAAATTGTCTGAATCTCCAACAAGCAACCTGTGCACTGACTTTCACTAAGATTCCGTGCTCATAATTGCAGGTAATCACGTTAATGAAAGCAATTTGACTGAGGTTTCCTAGCCATAAGATTTCAAAGTCCCTGTTGCATCTCTAAGTGGATACACTGTGTATTGTGGCAATGTGACCTTGTGGGATCTCAAGTCCTTTTTTGTGGTGAGCATTGAATAACTTCCCGTCGTGTCTGTCTCTTTCCAAGTTTCCATGAAAGATTGCAAAAGTCAGCTTTAACCAGATACTGGATATATGGCAAGTGGACTACCAAGCCAGCGGAACCAGCCCGGGTAAATCCTTGCCTTATGTGTATGGCCCAACCTGCAAAGTCTCGTGACAGACGAAATTCTTAATCCAAAGCCCAACTTCATGTATACGGAGTATAACAAAACTTAGAACCCTATCAGGCTTGACAAATCCAGCTCAAAGCTCAAAGCTCAATAAAATCCAAGGACCAACTCGGTCTATGGTCGGCCAATCAGCCCAGACAACACTTTCTCTTTCAGTTTTCACCATAAGCTCAAGATTGATATGGTTCTATAAACATTCACGGAGTATGCTAGTTAGCTTTGTGCTAAAACTTGAAAACATGTTGTATGAGACGGTCTAATTTCAAGTTAAAATTAAATTGTCTTAAAGTCAATCATATTTTGGCTTAAATTAAAGGTGATCTTAAACTGTTTTAAATTGATAACTTTTGGTTCAAAGTGGTAAATTTTCTGACGTAATTTACTTGATAGTTTGACTTAATATGAGAGTACGTCTACTTTTAAATTAGGAAAACTTGTATGGAATAATCCCAACTATGGGCGTTTGGTTTAAAATAATCCCAACTATCGTTTATTCTGGAGCACACCCAACTTGTAGTCATTTATGCACCTACTGCACCCGAATTCCCCAACCCTCCCAAACCCAGGTTTGCAGCCCTCCCAATTCTACGTGGCCGTTTTTTTTTATCAGCCCCTTATTCTTCTCCATAAACCCCCTTTTTCTTCATCATCTCTTATGTTATCTTCTCTTTCCATTACAATGGAGAATCAACCATTACCATCTCCAACATGAAAGGTTGACCATCCTTGCAATCTGACAGCCCCCAACGCGCCCACCACCCCTACAACCATTCCAAGCTCACTCCAACGACCACAACCACCCTGCCGTTCGGTTACCCCATCATCGCTCCCAGTCTACACCCACCCCTCCATTGTGCTCACCCTTCCTCTATGCGCCACCCCTCTTCAATGGCAGCGAGCAACCTATAAACTTAACACCCAACAACCCAACTCAACCAACACCTCCTCCACAAGGACCACCTCCAGCCCAATACTCACATTGGGAGCAAAAACGGCCACCTTTGAAAGAGAAAGTGGAAAAAAAGTGGATCTGAGGTAGAGGCGGTAGGGGAGGGCATGAGGGTTTGTTGGGGACTGGTATTGAGGAGGATATGAGGCGAGGAGATGAAAAAGACTAGTGTGGGGGAGGAGAGGATATAGTTGAAGATTTTTGTTTCATTAAAGGAGGATGGAGTGTTGTGTTGGGTGGTTTGTTGTTGAGTTATGGTGGGTGTTGGGTGGGTCATTGTTGTATTGGGAGGTTTTAGAGGTGTTTGGGGGTGATAAGTGGTGGGTGTTGGCAGTTTGGGGGGAATTAGGCTTGGTAAGGGATCCCAAACCTAGGTTCGGGAATTCGGGTGCAGTGGGTGCATAAATGACTACAAGTTGGGTGTGCTCCAGAATAAATGATAGTTGGAATTATTTTAAATGAAACGCCCATAATTGGGATTATTCTATGCAAATTTTCCTTTAAATTATCATGTATTCTCAATAATTTGTGTAATTACTTATGAACTCAAGATTTGGACAAAGTAAAGGAAGTGATATATTAAAATTTTCGATATGGTACAGAAAGGCCTTTATTCAAGCTGCTCTTCCGAGCCTTGATGGCCAGAGTGTTGAATTTTGCCCACTTTAAGGTGTTTACCTATGGACAAATCATGTCAAACTATTGTTTCACCTATTGTTACAAGCTTTGTATATTTCTACACAAGGAACCACACAAATCTATCATCAAAACAAAAAGACAAAGGGAATGATAGATTTGTAGTAGTCGAAAAAGATTCACCAAAAATAAGAAACATCCAGGTCTGTTAGTGCATGCTTACCCCTGGTGTTTCATCCAATTCAACTTCGAAACCTTCAGCGGCCAACCACTTCTCCTTGTAGACATACCACTTTGAAGCGAACAAGAATAACACAAAGTTCACCACACTTATGATTGCCAAAAGCCAGTAGAAATTGTATAGCCTGCCTTCATTAAGGTTGTCTGCTAACCATGGATGTGAGTGGCCAGTAGTCGAGTTAACTATCGAAACGACCAAGGTGCTTAAGAAAAACCCTAGGGCAAGTGTGCTTAGAAACAACCCTGTGCTCATGGTCTTCATTCCTTTTGGACATTCCCTTAGAAAAAAGTCTAGTTGTCCTGCATAAATCATGGCCTCTCCTGCACCTGTTAAGATAAATTGAGGGATAAGCCAGAACACGCTTATTGGAAGTATGACACTTCTATTATGGACTAGCCCATGTGATTCTGCAACATGTAATCTCTTGATTTCAGTGAGAGCAGCCACCGCCATTGCCATGGTTGCAAGAAACAGACCCACCCCAACACGCCTTAGTGGGCTTAACCCTTGTGGATTCTTGAACAAACGAGCCGCAATTGGGGCGACGAAGCGATCATAGATTGGGACAGTTGCTAGAATGCTGGCAATGAGGAAGGCAGTCATGGATGCTGGTGGAATTAGGAATGATCCAATGTGGCGGTCCATGGTTTCAGCTTGGGAGACTGAGAATGTGGTCATCTGGGCATGGATGGTCCAAAATTCTATGGTCGTGGCCCATATGGGAAGCATTCTTATGATCATTTTCACCTCTTCTACGTCTGTCAAGGTTTGTAAGTTCCACTTGCTTGCCTGTGTGTTGTCATTGGCCAATTCTGGGGATTTTATAGCTGCCTTGTCCAAAAACCTGTACAAGTACATCAACCAAAGCTTAGTCATGGGTTATTACAGATTTGTTGGAGTTACCTACGAGTATTTTTATGATGAAAACATTTATTCTCATAATTTTTTTGTCTGTTTCGAATTTCATTTTAAGTTGTAAGTGAAATTTTATTAGGTTGATTGTTGGAATAGACAAAATGTGTTATAAGCCTTACATTTTGTAATAACATATTTAATAGCTAATGACCATAATGATCAATTGAAACTTTATAGGAATACATCTGGTATGTAATAAAACTAACGAAAGGCTTTTTACACTTCATTATATCTATTGATACTCTCACTTTTATTGTTTAAGTGTCGAGGTCAATTATAAACAAATACTCACTTTCTCAAACTATTACGTGTAGTAGTATATCGTCATATTGATAAACGGAAACCAAACTTTAACACAATTACCGACCCAATACTTTACTACTGGATAATCCCCGGCCCTCCGATAATAGATCATTGTCTAGTTGACATTATAGTACATACCAGATTGGCAGTTTATTCAACGAATACGAAGGTAGCAGGTTAAGAAAAATCAAACTCTTGCCTAGAAACCTGCTAATTGCTTTACTTGTCAATTGTCATTGTTTCTCTTTTATTTCAATAAGACTGTTATATACGGAGTATATACTATTCCTATCAATGTTGCTTTTTTCCGGGACAAGCAAATTGAGATCCAGTGGACCTAGGGAGAATAATTGAGACATGTATATTAGTATATAGAACTAAAGATTCAAACTGAATAGATGAATTTTCTAAAGTTAGGATGGTGTAATACTGCAGGTTTGTCTAATTTTTGCCCTTATCCAGCTGGGGGAGGCGAGTCTTCATTTGACTTGTACAGAAAACAAAGGACCTTTGAGCGTGGGGTTTGGGGCCTTAACCTTTGGGGCGACATGCTAAGGTACGTGGTGGCTCGTGACTGACATTAGATTGCACTCCTCGATCGATATGTCTATATGGAGTCAATTAGAATAACTATTTTTAGTAATATTTTATCTAGTTAGAATTCTCGGATAGGAACCCAGATTCCTGATACCTGGCTTAAGTTTATGATTGTTGATTTCAAGAACGGTGGCATGATGTAGGGGAAAAAAAGGTTAATATGGAAAAAGAAAAAGAAAAGAGTAAAATACTACTCCGTATGAACCTACTTGAAATTTGCGAATTTTGTCTGACTTTTAGAATTAGGGTAAAAGGTTTGAAGTGATAGAGACGGCCAAAAATGTATCTTGGCAAATTAAGGCATAATTGATTGGCCTGCTCAATTGTACGAATCTATACCGGCTGGTGACAAGATCAATGGGGGGAATCTTCAAGGCAGTGCATCTTTGCCAGAACTGATCAGGACTAAATGACACATTTTGGCCCACAAAACCAATTTACAATGCATCTAAAGAGACAAATAATTCTATGTGGTCACGGACCGGGATGTGCACGTTCTCATAACCCTTGAGATCCATGCAGCAATCCTTAGAACCATGAGGATTAACTTGCTAATAGAGTAATAGTAAACCATCCCAAAATTTTGTTTGTCCACATCGTTTATTTATGAAGATGTTTTATTTTTATTTTCTTGGTACAAACGTTCATGAAGATGTGACAATTGAATAGCTAAATCATACGGAGTATACGGAGTACTAGATCGAGTATATCTAGAGGCTGATCCATCTGTCATTCTGTTGTTTATAAATATGCTAGTATCATATTTACAGTTGCTGATGGGTTGTTATATTAGTATTGATCGATCAGTCCACAGCATAGTGTTGTCACTTACAACAATGGATACGTAGTCTAGCTACTATGAGTTCAAATTCTATGTGCATCACTGCTTTCGCATTACTAGCTAGCTAAGGAAGTTAACAACTCTTATATTCAAACACGCTGTTTGAGATGAAAATAGTGCACGACTACGAGTTTGGTAAGGAAAAATGGATCACGTACAATTATACATAGTTGTCTCGCTTAGACTTGTGCAGTACAGATGCGCTGAATAGATTAACATGAGAAAAAACACGCATGCACACTTACTCTATTTCTATGTGAAGTGATCCTCTATCTACATCTATTAGGCATGTCTTTCAGCTTTACAAAGAGACACCTAGGTTAAAGAGTCCAAGCTTAACTTATAGGCCTACAGACAGTTAAAGATTCAGAGTGTTGGTAGGAGTCTGTATCTAAAGACACCTAGGTTAATTAAAAGGGCAAAGGAATGCGAAGTTAAAACAAGAATTTCTCATCTTCTGTATCTATAGACTTAAATAGTATGGGGCTTGGTAAGTCACTGGTTGTCAATACCTTAAGATGTTTTAATAAAAAATTTGCTTACCCAAAAAAAGGGGCACTTGAGAAACTTACTAGTATGATTGTAAGGTGTACTCCGTATGATTTTTCCATCCAACTAATTAAAAAATTAAAAAAGCATGTTAAAACATGCAAAGTGAAAGAAAGACTTACCGGAATTGCTTGCTATGGGGCAGCTTTTGCTTCTTCTTAACACTAGTCTCAGAGATGTCATCAACGTTGAAGAGTTGGGATGGATCAGCAGGCAGTTCCATCTTCCTGTTTCTCCATGCCGCAACAAAAACGGCAGCAAATTGGGTAAGTGGGCTCCCCGCCAACTTCTTGAATCGGTACCGTTTAGTTCCGCTAACGAATACGATAAGGCACACCACAATAACACATGCACAAATTCCATAGCCCCACTTACGTCCCAAGTTATCTTCTATATACACCAGCACCGTTACTGCTGCTAGTGATCCAATACTTACTATGAAATAGAACCAATTGAAGAACATTGTCATCTTGGCTCTCTCCTCCGTGTCCTTGTCGTCGAATTGATCCGACCCGAAACCCGACACGCTCGACTTGAGCCCACCGGTCCCAAGAGCTGTCAAGTATAGGGCTAAGTGGAGGACCCCAAGTTGAGTCCCGTTGGCTGGTATGCAAGTTGATGAATGCTCTGGACATGATGGCGGACGCAAATTCGGAAGTATAGTTGATATGGTCAAGATTGTTACACCCTACATAATTAACGAAAACATTAGAGTCAATTCCTAGAAAGTACAGGGCTCTACACAGTACTGTACAAACTTTTACGTGACCGTTGTATTGGAACCACATTTACCGCTTAAACGTAAATTGTTTGGGTTTAATGGTCGTTTTCTTTTGACCACTTCAATTAATTATCTCTATGTTCTTTGTTTATTGACAAAGAAAATGTTGGGACTATTATTGTAACCTTTTTGACATACAAGACGTAAGATTTGTTATCTTACCAGCGCTTGAACGGTGGCAAAGATTGCAATGGTCAAGTACCTGCCGAAAGAAGGAGACAGCAACCAAACGTAAGCAAATTGTAATATGGACTTGCATGTAAAACTATAAGACTGATTTTGCTAGTATGAGTGGTGTAGGAGGCTTGATTATACACATTTCAATCAAATATACTAGTACCCTGTAATGACAACTAATACACTATTTCCTTTAATAACTAGTAATGGACTTTCATTATTGCTTGTATAATTCGTTTGGATGAATTAATACGGACCATTCCAGTTAGTAAATGCTTCATTTCATGACATAATACATGGCCTACACTACACATCGCTGCTTTGCATTAAATTAACGAGACAAATTTCAGCTTCAGTATATGCCAGCACCATACTTACTTATCGCTATGTATACCATAAGAAACTAACACGAAATTTGTGGTTGCGAGTTACTTGCATTTAATGAAGCGGGAGGACTTGTATTCACGTTGGGGTCTTGTAACCCCATAACTTGCCACACTGCTGTCTTATTTTACGCATTTTTTCTTAAGATCCCAGTTCTTGAAAAGGGACTTATACGTTTTTTTTACTGACTTTTAAAGGACGTCAATATCTGACTCATTTGGACAAATATCTTTGGTTTTTTTTTTTTTGACAATGTTCAAAAGATACTCTTATCAGTACTAATTAAGTTAAAAATGAAACGGGAAAAATTAAACTAACCGTCCAAGGAAGGTGTCAGCGACGAAGCCACCCAGGAGACAGAGCATGAAAGAGGTACCCAAGAAATTGGTGACCGTATTGGCGGAGACAGCACTACCCAAATGCATAACGCCAGTCAAGTATGTCACCAAATTGAACGCTATACCTAGAGTTATCAACCTCTCACATGTCTCAACACCTGCCATTACATACCAAGCCACTTAGCTTCGAATGCATTCAGATATTCTATTTCATTCATCATAAAAGATTGATTAAATATAAACTATTTTCGTAACATGAGATACAAATATACAAAACATTTTTCTAAAGTCCTTAGTTGAGCTAGCTAACATTCGCGTATTTGGAAGTAATAGCGTGTCTTATGCGATTGTTTTTTGGAAATTCTTATCAGTCGAGCTAGCTGATATTCTTTCATATGCTATACAAAATTTTGTTGCACGAAGATTAGGATAACGGCAAATCAAGCAAAACGAAAAAAGTAAAATGGAATAAGAACCTAGAATCATGGCAGCGCTGACCCAGCTACCAGTCTTGGAGCGATTAGCTGGAAGGCCTTTATAGTCCCAGGCATCTGAGAGCGTTTTGCCAAAATCATCGGTTACAGGAAGTGCCATTGTATTAGCTTTCTAGTCCCACAGTGAGTTCTCTTTTTGGCTTATATGAAGTTCTGAAAAGCTTATTGGAAGAGACAGAAACTAGGATAGCAAGAGGAGGAAATAAAGGTTCTGACTTATTAGACTATGGATCCACGTTAACGGAGTGGCCCTATTTATAGCTGTGGCCTGGAATGGAATGAATAAGGGAAGCAAATTGTTCCTATTATGTCACAGTTGAATCTGGACCCACCTTGATATAGAATATACTACTTGTTATTTATTAATAATCTTGGAATGATGGCAATTGACACCCGGTCTTGAGCTTGAAGTATCAGAAATAGGATTTTAAAAGAATCATATATTTGCATTTGTTTTTTAAAGAATTGAGCTTTAAGGGATCAATTACCCGAAATCGAATCACCAGTTAGGATGAGCTAGAATTATTACCCGAATCACCGGTTAGGATGAGCTAGAATGTGAGTGGATCAGGGAGATAGAGAAGGACAAACCAGATCAGAAATGTATAGTTTACCGTATGGTCCCCTAATCATCTACTCGTTTTGCTCCATTATGGTGGAAATTCATACGCACTTTGTTTCATGCCTGGCGGACAAACGAAGTTATAGTTTATACAATACAACCCATATATTTTGACACCCCTTTGATTACAATCATAACTCATAAGTTAACGTTTGATTTTTGACACTATTTAAAGTCACCACTCACGATATTAACGATCAAAATAGAATCTCGATAAGTGCGAAAAAACAAACATTAACTTATAAGTGAAATGGAGGAAGTATATTGGATTAATTAATGTTGCAGAGTAGGAAATATGAATACTTCAAACCAATCCTCAAATAAATTGAACTAATTTCAACCCCAAAGCCAAGATTGCTCCTCATAACAGTGTTTTACTTCTCCTGTCGACAATATTCTTCTATATAGTTTTTTCTTGGTGTGTCTTACACAAACTCGTTTATTACCTACATGTATGTTCGAATATATAATTCTCATATGAGATATCGAATTACTTATACAAAAATAATAAATCATCTTTTCAGTCTAAAATAAGTTAATCCAGCTAATTATCCTATGGTGAATTTTTCATTAATGGTTTACTACCCCAATTTACTATGATAAGACCCTAATTTTAGTAAACTATTGACATTTGTTAGGGGTGAAATTCTTACCACAATGAGGTACTCCCTATATCTCAAATAAATGTTTTCATATATTTTTTTTGTAATCTTCAATATAATAATTTGTCCATTATTTTTCATTTATAAAGTAATGTTTTGAACAATATACAAAGCTTCATAAAAGTATTTTGAAAGAAATGAAAGTATTTTAATCAAAGTTTAAAATTTTAGACCCCAATACATAAAATGGGAATCTGAAATCGAGACAAATTAAAGGAGTACATTTATATCATGCGCAAGGCTTGGTGAAATAAAGGTTTCAATTTTAACCACTCGGCAAAAATTCAACAAACTGACTATATTATCTCATTAGATCACTTTTCAAATTATATGGGAAGGAAAAACTAAAATGGTGAAAGATTCTGCACACCGAGCCGTAAAAACATGAACCCTATCATTTGTGTTGTCGCTTACTATTTAATAAACAAACCTATTCTAGGAATTAGTAAGCCGTCCTCCACTATGACGGGAAAGAGTTACCAACTTTAGAGTAACTTTTGGAAATCTCGTCCAAAGTTGGGTTTTAAAAAGGTTTATGTCCAAAGGTTGAGGGAAAGCGCTTCGAAACGTAGGTGATCCACTAGAGTCAGGCACCGTTCATTGTGGTCAAGGAATCATTATGCCTATATATTTTGTTACTCGTCTATTTCATGCATGTTTCTCCAGATTTTATGTGCTTTTAAACCTGTGGTACACCGAACATGAACTCTAGAAGTGTCGTCTAAAATTGTTCTAACACAGTTAAAGACTTAAATCTGATTGAAATTTTGGTGGACTGTCGAATTATTACCAGATAAACTTCATTCATTATGGAAGTTGAACCTGACATTATAAAAACTGGATCAACTAGTTGCTCTTCAATCAGCCATTGTTTCTTTCGTAGCTGATTTTGTAAGTGTGAAACTGAGCGTGGGCGAAACCCACTACCCATCTCCTTGTCAAATCTATGCTTGAAAATAATTAATCTCACGTGATGATGATTAATCTTCCCGATTTTAGCCTTTCGTGTTGCGCAAAAAGCACATACTTCGTACATTATATATATTTATGCAAATGAGATATTTCTGGCCATCAGAATGTTGAGGCCGCTTAACTGGTATTGCATGCTGTCGCCTACATTTCTCGTGATTTAGGTGCTATCTGGGCGCGAGATACATCCATCCCTAGAAGTTAGCTGAACATCAATTTTTGCTAAAAAAGATGCTCAAAAGCTGAGATGTGGTTTTCATCGGGTCGATATTTATTACGCTTTAATTAGTAATTAGAGATTTTCATTAAAAATGAAGAATTTGCACCAATTGTTGTGTAGGCACCCAAAAATTACTGATACCACGGACAGATAAAAAATTTAGATGAACTTGTTGGATGGGCACCCAAAATTTCGCATAGTTTGACCATCCACTCGATCCTCAAAGTGTATAAGGTAGTCCCGGAACTACCTAGAAAGTAGGTAATCCCAACCCGCTGACGATAAGTTAGAAAAATGTTAGCGCGTTTTGTTGTTATAGAAACATGTTAGCCAAGTTGGTTGTGGGCTGTAGTAAACAAACTAGACATCTTGCAGGTCATAATTTCTAGGGTCCTTGTTAACATTTTTCCAGATTTGTTCTATGTATTTTATTTTTTTCGGTTCATTTATCAATTTTGTTTATGGTCCAACAAATCTCATAAAATACTAATTGACAATAATAGTCTTTTGCCAAAAAAAAACAATAATAGTCTAAAAGTAATATCCATATAACTATAAAAAAAATGTCCATCAAAGAATTACCAATATTCATATAAATTATTTATAATATACATTAAAAATTCAGCCAATATACATTAAAAATATTGACAATATACATTAAAAATATTTACAATATACATAAAAAGTATATTAACTATACATTAAAAATTCAGCCAATATACATCAACATTCAACAATATAATAAAGATATTTTTACAAAATAAAATATAATAAGTATACATTAATATAGTCACATTCATAAAAAAAAAAGCACCAGCCCCCCACCCCTACCGTCGTTACTGTACAACGTCGCCGGCCTCCGTTGACCGGTGGTCGGTGATGATTTGCGACGGAAAAATAACCTCCTCAAACGGATTTTCGCAAAGAATTCGATTTCGGTGTTTATTTTTTCAGTTTGTCGCTCGTTTATCGAAGATCTGACATTTATACTTGAGTTTTTCCTTTTTTTGCTTTTCCGGGGTGATTGACGGCGAAATAAGACCGATGTCGACGTGATAGCGGCACGGGGTTGGAGCCGACAACGAATGCGGCGGCAGTGGACGGTGGTTCCGCCGGTGGGAGATGGGAGTGGAGGTAAGAGAAAGAAGGGAAAGGAGGAGAGAGAGGGAGGGGGAGAAAAACTGGTTGTTGATAATGAAATGTCTAGGTGCTTCCTTTATATATGAGTGCTGAAAATACCGAAAATGTCCCTGGGACTACCCAAAAGTAGGTAGTCTCGGGTCTACCTTATAATTTACCCTCGACCCTCTAGTACTACTTAGGGCTTATTTGGTTGGGAGTAATGTAATTGCCCTTATAATTACCCAATTTAGTCTAAAAATAGTGGGGAAATTAGGAGAGAGATGGAGGAGTTGCAATCTCCATTACAAGGTTAGAGTTCTTATAGTACAAACTCATGTAATAGTCAAAGAAAAGCAAAACCTATGTAATCACCATTACATGAGTAAAGGTAATCAAATTCATCCTCTCCATATTAATTAGTCTCCATCCTCCCTTTCATTTTCAATTAGACTTGAAATAAAAAACTTCATTACTTTACAAAGTTGACTGCACCAACCCAAATGTAGCCTTAATACTTATAGACATAGGCTTTAAAACATACAGAGCGTCAAAAAAAAAAAAAAAAACATACAGAGTATCATTATATGTAAACAATTGTATACTTCTATACATATGAGCCACTTATGGTTTTTTGTTTTTATTATTTTGTATATACACTAGAGAGTACGTGCTTTTAATGATAATTTTTAACATTTTTAATGTAATATTTATTAGTCTTTTTGTATACCTTATAGTGAAATTATGTATATTATATGCATATAAATTATACAATATTTTCGTTTTATATTATATAAAATTATTAAAGATACATAAAAAAATACAAAATATATGTAAATATACTCGATGGATTGGAGTCGATGCAATAGGTCCTCCGGGGGAGGAGGGAGAGTGCTAGAATGTTCTTTTACATGTCCGATTAGCTTATGGTTTGTTCAGCCTATGTTTTGATACATGCAGGTTATATATGTACTCAACTTGTAAACTCCAAAATGTTTTGCCGTGACATTTTCGTTTTTGAACTCATTTAGTAAAGAAATAGGTTGCCCTACCACCGTATGTCCACGTCGTATAATGTTTACATCACGAACTAGTTTGCTAATAAATACACTAAGGGTGTGTTTGGTACAAGAATTTTTGGGTCTAGGAAAGGGATTCATTACCCTCATTACTTTTCTAGATGTTTGTTTGAGTGTTTTTATCTTTTCACTCCCTTACTCTCCTATATTCAACTCCTTCTAAATGTTACCCTTCTCCCACCCAAGGTAACAAACTCCATT
>CAAKMY010095125.1:0-50605 GCA_901111285.1 Corrigiola litoralis | reverse complement strand
GAGATCCCCGCTCGCTGACCGGGCAGCGAGACACCCGGCTAGTCGTTCGAAGCGGAAGCTAAACCGATTCAAGGCATTAATCCAACATATACGTTTGATATTTGTACTTAAGCATCTTGAGTAGATAAAACTAAGCCCCTTGCATAATTGATGATTTAATATAGGTTCTGATTACGGAAATATAAGTTGATAACTGAGTAGTCATGATACAAGAGTGAAGTCTCCTGTAATACATTAAATGAAGTAATAGCGTACACTATGGACTATCTAGCAGCTAAAGTAATGCCAAAGACAAGTTTTCATTCCTCTATTTCTTGTTCTTTCGTAAGCTCAATCCACGTCAAATTGCACCGGGACACTCACCCGCGTCAAATACTGGACACCGAGTCTGAGCAACTTAGCAATATGCCAATATATATAATAAGAAATCTTAATTATATGTAGGAAAATCTGCATTTGACTTTGAAGTTACATTTCACAAAATTTTATCAAATATTTGTCTACTGTTTTCGGTTGCAAGTAATTCTCGACTTTTCTAATAGTGATAATGTTTTATGCATTGTACGTATATGTACCATTACTTTATTCCGGATCGTAAGTGAAAAAATAGTTTCTTGTGAACTCAAGTTGCACTCACTGGTACAACTTGAGTTTTCTTGATAGTGATTTCTCGTTTACTTTTCCTGGAAAACTTAACAGGATTAGTGCAATGTCTCCAGGACCATACTATGATTACAGTGTTTCAGTTTTAGTTAAAAGGTTGGTAAAAGTTTAATGGTGTTGAGCGTTATCTACTTTAAGAGGACACCAAGAATCCTCTGCTTGGGAGTTAAACAGATAGCGCGCTGTCGTAGTCTTAAGATGTCCAAATTGCTTACCATGAATAAGGACAAATGAAAACAACCTATGTGATCAAGGAGTAAGGCTACGTAAACTCGACCCCTTTTGCCTTGGTTGGCCGGCCGGGAGCCTCTTTGTAGGCATTGAGGTTATAATTGTTGTTTTTTATGCATGCTTAATCAGTGAATATCCTATCCACTTTGCAAAGTCAATCTTGAGGCAACAAATGATGGAATACTATGAGGTGGTTGTCGAAAAATTATGTTTGTAAGCAATTATAGTGAGTACCCTCTTGTAATTATACATAATATCGGTCTTTTATGGGTGCAATATCCAAAAGATAGGAGTATGACTACCCCAGGCCTTGCATTATTGATGTTCTGATATAATTCTGATCTTAGTACTTCAATTGTTCAGAAATGATTCAATATCATTAATTTAAGAAAGATATTCATTACACTTACAATCTTTAGCATGGAAAATTTCAGAGTGTATACAATTTAGAGTGTAAAAGCATCAAGTGCCTTGCGCCCCAGTGGAAAGCTCTCATAGAACTCCTGCAAATACTCATAGGCCTTAAACTTCTTGTACAATGCAGGCTGATCTTTACTAACCAATTTACTTAGTGGTTCGATCTCATCGTTAGGCTGTGGGACACAGAATGTTGAAACTGATGTTCTGTCCTCTGCAGAATTGGTCACAACCCTATGCATCACACTCTTAAATATCCCATTGCTCAGTACCTGCAAATATAATAGATGGTATTATAAAGCAATTGGTTGAGCTTGAATAATCATCTGTCTTTCGACAACCTTCATTATTCTGAAGTGTCTGTTTTGGGAAAAGAAAGAAATAAGAAGTTGTGTACTCTCACCACTCAACCTCATTTACCTCGCCAAAATCACCGACGATGATGATTAGAGCACCTGGAATGACTGGTACTGTGTACCACTGTTCGTCTTTCTGAATCTGGAGGCCTTCTACATCTGACAAGAGAACAGTCACAATTGTTCCATCCAAATGTGGGCCGGACCCAAGAATACGCGCAGGACATGGGCATTGAGGGTAAATGGTGAACCTTCCTAGTCCTGGCACTTGATTCGTTGACTTTAAGAAGCAGTCCTCTTCTACGTCCAGTGCCCTTGCCATCGCCTTATAGACAGCCTCGGTCGTAGGTACTAGTTTCGCGGCATACTCATCTACAAGCTTACTGGCACAAGATAGCAACTGTCAGCATTCGTGTTTTTAATACGTTTACAATATTGTGTCCGAATCTTGGGAGGCTTGGAGGGGCATCAGTGTGCTAGCTATATAGTATTGGTAGGAAAGAAACACAAGGCATCATATGATTGGTCTGAGGTAAGACTATCATGATGCTTCATAGATGCATACTAGTGACTTACAGTTCAGTGAACATGCTTTGCGACAAAAAACTTTACGCGGTTACCTGAAATTCTGGGGCTTCTCTGGCCAGAGTAGGAGGTTCCGGTTCTCCTTAGGGTAAAGTTTGAGGAATAGCCTGTCATTCCAATTTAGAGGTCGGTTCATTTTGACAACTGCATCAGTGCTATACCCTTGCAAGGGATCATCTGTTGAAGAGCTAGAGCTCTTTCTTTTTTCCTCGAAGGGAAGTGCAAAGAATTCCTTTGTAACTTGGATCACCTCTTCTAGGAAAGATTTCTCCATTCCATGATTTATCACCTGATCAAAACCAACAGCAAAAAAATGAGTCTAGTTCTATTTATGCTATGAGCTGGTATTTCAGATCTTTGTAGAGTAGAACTTACTTGTAATTGGTTTTAGCAGAATTTGCCTGAGTACAATGCATGGTTACTTATTTTCGATGAGCTGATCAATCAAGGACTAACTTTATTCTTTATGTTGTTCTTACTGTTGTTAATTGATGGAATTGAGTGATAAGGTTTCAGAAAATTGATCAGATCAACTCACTTAATTAACTTAAGGTGGATCACTTTGCAGCAGGGGAAATTTTGAATAAATATTGGGTTCTGTATTACTCTCCAACGGTTCTCTATGATTTTAATTTACAGCTCATGATTATGTAGTACTCAAAAAAGCTTACCAAGAAGCAACCCCAGGTGGACAGAACCGACCGCAGTTTTGCGAGTTCATCCCTGGCTGCTGGCGATGACGAAGATAGGACAGACAAATCGATAAGGAGTTTATCTTTCCACATCTCAGAGGTATCATCAACGGCTTCAGGGAACCCATTCTCATGGAAAAACTCCCCAGGTATTTCTTCTTCTCCTTTTTTAGCTATATGCTGAACTGTCTTTGATAGTTCTGCCTGGGTAAAAGGCGCAGGTTCAGGCATTGTAAAAGATATATGATATAGTATGTGTGTAGCTTATTCGGGTTTTTATGTAACCGTTGGTTAATTTTGGAATGGATGGTGATCTACTTATACATCCAACAGAGAAGAGGGTGCTAAATTCCATGACCATGGATTCCTCATTAGTGAATATTGTATGGACAAGTCATTTTAAAACCTATATCCAGACATGTTGACCAGAAAAATTACAAAGTGATGCTTGCTTAATAAGTGAATGTTGCATAGACTATGCAAAGTCAACCTTGGTGCAATACCTAAAGGAATAATATGAGGTGTTAAGGCAATCATGCTTGCAACTGGCAAGTAATCAAAGTACTTACCAACCTTCTCTAGTCATATGCATGCCTTTAATATTTGTACTTGTGCATCTTTGAGTAGATAGAACTAGGCCCCCCTTGCATAATTGATGTTTTTATATAGGTACTCAAATATTTAGTTGATAACTGAGTAGTCATGATACAAGAGTGAAGTTTCAGTTTCACCAGAAGATTTGAGATTTCATGGCTACCACTGTAGCACAGAATGCCTGTTGTCTGCTTATAAGGTACAAAATGATTATAAACACAGTCAAATGACATCTAGCTGAGTCTTATCTTTAAGCTGGTATTGTACCTATGACTTGATGCTGGATGTATGTATCTATTTCTTTTCATTAATGAGAAATGTGTAGGACTTTTGTACTGATATTATTATGATGGACAATTGATGAAGCTGCATCAATGGCAATTTCTTTAATCCTTGAGGCCTTTCACCTGAGTGACCGAGTCTAATGCAAACTTGCAGTTGCAGTTGACCTGAACTTAAGACTGCTGGATGTCTATGATATGGTCGTTTGTTGCCCCTACTGACTCCTGTTTGTTGCGCATGGCTGTTGATAACATATGTTTTGACAGATCTTTTTTTGTAAGAAATGTACGCTGCGCTACGCTGCTAGCTGTCTTAATTTTTAACCATCTTCATGATTCATGATGGCTATGGAAATTAAAAGAACGGAAGCAAACATACGATTCATGTACAATGTGAATATAGTGATTCTAGCATAGTAACAAGTAAAGCTCTTCCTACCCCATTTGCTTTGGGTAGGTTGAGACCAATCTCAAGTAAAAGTGAACAACTTGTATAGTTGTATGTATGACCCTTCATAATTCACCGTTTCTTTGTGCAAAAGCAAATGGGGAAATTCATATGAGAGGGAGGGAGTAATTTTGATCTTTGTACTTCTGTTGCTTAGAAATGATTCAATATCATAAATTCAAGAAAGATACATTACAAATACAATCCTTAGCATGGAAATTTTCAGTGTCTTTATATTAAAACTAAGAACTTATTTTATTGAAGCAATCCTTCCTTTATTTTGTCTGCAGACACCATAAAGTAGATCAATTTAGAGTTTAAATGCATCAAGTGCTCTAAGCCCCAGTGGCTCGCTCTCATAGAAGGCCTGCAAATACTCGTAGACCTTAAGCTTCTTGTACAAAGGAGGCTGATCTTTGCTAACCAGTTTACTTAGTGGTTCGATCTCATCGTTGTGTTGTGGGAGACAGAATGTCGCAACGGATGTTCTCTCCTCCGCAGAATTGGTTACGACCCTATGTAACACACTCTTAAATATCCCGTTGGTGAGTACCTGCAAATGTAATGGATGGTGTTATATAGAAATTGCTTGAACTTCAAAGTTCATCTGTCTTTTGACAACCTTCATTGTTCTGAAATCTGTATTTTGGGAAATGAAGGAAATGAAGAGTTGTGTGATTTCATTCAACATCAGTTACCTCGCCAAAATCACCGATATTAATGAACAGTGCACCTGGAATGACTGGTACTTTGTACCATCGTTCGTCTTTCTGAATCTGGAGGCCTTCTACATCTGACAAGAGAACGGTCACAATTGTCCCATCAAAATGAGGGACAGACCCAAGTATACGCTCAGGGCATGGGCATTGAGGGTAAATGGTGAACCTTGCTATTGTTGGTACTGAATTCGCTGACTTTAAGAGGCACTCCTCTTCTACGTCCAGTGCCCTTGCCATCGCCCTGTAGACCGCCTCGGTCATAGTTACTAGCTTCGTGGCATACTCATCTACAATTTTACTGCCACAAGATAGCAACTGTATCAGGCTATCAGCATTCATGTTTAATTCTCCGTTTATGAGACTGTGATTGTATTATAGTCTTAGGAAGCATGGAGCGGTATCAATGTGCACATAAATATTGGTGGGAAAGAAACATAAGGCATCATATGATGGTCTGAGGTAAGACTATTGTGATGCTTCAGTCTTCAGAGAGACATATTAGAGAATTACAGTTCAGTGAACATGCTTTGGTACAACAAACTTTCTGCGGTTACCTGAAGTTCCGGGGCTTCTCTGGCCAGAGTAGAAGGTTCCGGTTTTCAATCGGGAAAAGTTTAAGAAATAGCCTATCATTCCAATTTAGAGGCTGGTTCCCTTTGACAATTGCGTCAGTGCTGTACCCTTGCAAGGGATCATCTGTTGAAGAGCTCTTTCTCTTTTCCTCAATGGGAAGTGCAAAGAATTCCTTTTTAACTTGGATCACCTGTTCTAGGAAACATTTCTCCATTCCATGATTAATCACCTGATCAAAACCAAACCCAAAACAATGATCACTTAAGCTCTTTTATGCTCTATGCTGGAGTTTAAAGTATGATTTTCTTGGTATTGATTTTAGCAGAATCGGACTACATCGTTTACTTTCGATAGGCTGATTTATCAAGGACTATTTTTATTCTTGATGTTGCTGTTACTGTTGTTAATTGATGGGATAGAGTGATATGTTCCTACTTCTTTAGGTTGAGATACAAGATAAGGTTTACAGAAAATTGATCAGATCAGCTCACTTAACTATGAGGTAGATCTCCTTGCATAAATACTGGTTTCTGCATTAGTCTCATAAGCTTTTGTATGATTCTGTTTAACAGCTCAAAAATATGTACTCAAAGCAGCTGCTTACCAAGAAGCAACCCCAGGTGGAGAGAACTGATTGCAATTTTGCGAGTTCATCGCTGGCTGCTGGTGATGACGAAGATAGAACAGAGAAATCGATAAGGAGTTTGTCTCTCCACAGCTCAGAGGTATCATCAATGGCTGCTGGGAACCCTTTCTCATGGAAAAACTCCTCTGGTATTTCTTCCTCTCCTTTTTTAGCTATCTGTTGAACTAGCTTTGGTAGTTCTGCCTGGGTAAAAGTAGCAGGTTCAGGCATTGTAAAAGATATATGATATAGTATGTGTAACTTATAGGGGTTTATATGACCTTAGGCAATTTTTGCAGGATGGTGCTCTATTTATATTTCTAGCAGGGAGAGGGAGCAATAGTACATGACCATGGATGCTTCATTAGTAAATATTGTATGGACTTTGCAAAGTCAACCTTGGTGCAATAAGCCAATAACTAAAGGAATATTATGAGGTGATGAAGGCAATCATGCTTGCAATTGGCAAGTAATCAATGTACTTAAGAACCTGCTCTAGTCATATTTATACCTTTGATATTTGTACATATGCATCTTTGAGTAGATAGAATTAGGCCTCCCTTGTATAATTGATCTTTTAATAGGTACTCAGATATTAATTTGATAACTTAGTTGTCATGATACAAGAGTGAAGTCTCCTGTATTACATTAAATGAAGTAATATCGTGCATCTTAGACTATCCAGCATTGTCCAATATAGGTACTTACAGAGTATATAAGTTCCATTCCCTCTATTTCTTGTCTTTTGGCTAGCTAAGTCGGCATCAGATTGCGCCTGGACACGCACCCATGTCAAATACTGGACATCGATTCTGAGCAACCTAGCACTGTGTAACAAGGAAGGTTATAGGCAGGAAAATCTTCATTATGACATTCAAGTTACACTTCACCTATTTAATTTTATCAGATATTTTCTCTACTCTTTCCGTTGCATTTAACTTTTGACTTTTCTGATAGTGATAACATTTTATATATTGTGTATGCACCATATGCATTACATTATTCCGGAAGATAAGCAAAACAAATATGTTTCTTGTGAACTAAAGTAGAGCTCACTGGTACTGGACGTTTTCGTGATATTGACGTCTCATTTACTCTTCCTGGAAACCCTGATTGTGACAAGATTGATGTTGTCTTCAGAATTACTATGTTTCAGTGTAGTTAAAAAGTTAATCAACGTTTAGTGGTGTTGAGCATTGTCTACTTTAGTATGAATTATCTGCTTGGCAGTTGATCAGATGGCTCGCTGTCTTGGTCTTAAGGCGTCAAAGTAGCCGACCATGGAAAAGGATAAATCAGGTAGAGCATTGACATGGCTTGAAATCTATGAGTTTATGGTATAATGAGAGTTTAATTTGCTTTTGTATAGAAAATTGACACATCTCAGAAACTAAAACTTATTCACTTGAAAGTTCTAAAGGATAGCATGTCTCTGTACAAACACTGTATGTTCTGTTCATATGACTTTTACTGCAAACATCGAAGTTCGAATGTATCCAGTCATTGATGTGAAACTTCTTACAAATTTGTGGCCGAAGGCCATTAGCCAATCTACTTACTTGTCCAATTTCATTTTCCTTTTCTGGGGGTTAAGAGCGCTACAACTGATATCATGTCCTTTGCAGAGTTTGTGACCTCTCTATTTTATAGCACTCTTAAGACACCAATCATAACCTGAAAATGGCAAATACCATGACTCGTGAATGTTGTGCTGAAATTCGGTAGGAGCTCTGAAGTTGAAAAATAATTGGTTTGTTTCTTTTCATTGAGTTCATAAGTATGCAGTTCATTTTCTCTCCTATATCACCTAAATTGATAACCATTGCACCTGGCATGACAGGGACCTTGTACCAGTGATCATCTTTCAGGAACTTGAACCCTTTGACCTCTTTCAGTACTTCTATGACCAAAGTGTAAGAATTTGTTCTGTTTTCTTCTCTGATGTATCAGTTTCACCAGAAGATTTGAGATTTGATTGCTGCCACTGTAGGACAGAATACCTGGTGTCTGCTGTGCTGATAAGATACACTTTTGAGACAGGTAAGATACAGGATGATTTTAAACATTGTCAAATGACATCTAGCTAACTCTGATCGTTTTAGCTGGTATTTGTACCTATAACCTGATATTATGTCAGTATCGTTCCATTATTGAGAGATAGGTAGGACTTCGAATTGATAATATTGTGATGGACAACTAATGAAGCTGCATCAATGTCAACTGCTTCAATCCTTGAGGCCTTTGAGCTAAGTCCAATAGAAACTTTGTGCTAATTTAGCAGGGGCAAGAAAAGGGAAGTTCAGTTTTTGTATCTGAATAGCACTTGAAATTGACCTGAACTTGAGACTGGATGCCTATGGTCGTTTGTGTCACTAATGACTCCTGTTTGTTTATAGCCTTTGGTTGTTGATATCATATATTTTGAAAGATCTCGTTTATAGGAAATGCACGGTGGTAGCTGTCTCTTAACTCTTAACCATGACCAAGACGGCTATGGAAAATAATGAAGGACACATTCGATACGAGTACAATGCTGAGTATAATGATTTTAACAAGGGAAGCTCTTCCTACAACAGATATCAATAGTCTGAAAGAAGTTACTGTTTGACTTTGAAGTTCTATAGGATCGCACCTTTCTCTACAAACACATGCAAATTTGAGTGTACCCTTTACTTCAAGAGAAGAAGATACTACAGTTTCAATGCATCAATAGTCCTACGCCCTTGTGCATAGGTCTCAAAGAATGTCCGCCTGAACTCATGGATGTTGAACTTCTTGTACAGTTGGGGCTGATGATCGCTGATCAATTCACTTACTGGCCCAATTTCATTACCATCTTCTGGAGTGCAGAATGCTGCCACTGATGTCCTGTCTTTTGCCGAATTTGTGACCACCCTATGGATCACACTCTTAAATATTCCATTAGTCATTACCTGCAAAGTACATGTCAGTTGAGTTATGTAGAAACTGACACACTGTTCCCCCCTGCTAATTCCACATGATTGGATTAATATGAAGATAAATGGGAGTAAAAGGCGCGTGATAATTACCTCTCCTAAATCACCGAAGTTGATAAACAAGGCGCCTGGTAGGACAGGAACCTTGTACCATTGATCATCTTTCTGCACTTGCAGACCTTCGACGTCTTTCTCTGGCAACAGAATCGACATCGTTGTTCCATCTGAATGTGGTTTGATTCCAAGGACGCGTTCAGGACATGGACAGCGAGGGTATAAGCTGAACCTTCCTGTTATTGGCCCTTCTTTTCCTTGATGGTTTAAGAAGCAGTCCTCTTCTAAGTTCAGGGACCTTGCCATTGCCTTATAAACAGCCTCAATCATAGTAGCTAGTTTCTTTGAGTACTCGTCTATCATTCGGCTGCCAAGTTAGCGATTGTATCTCCATTTAGTTAATTGCAGAAAATCGTTGGTATGAACAGATTCCTCAGTGTCAGATACAGATGTAATTACCTAAATTTATCAGGCTTCTGCGGATAGAAGTGGAGCTTGCGTTTTTCGACAGGGTGAAGCGTAAGAAACAGCCTATCATTCCAATTGACAGTTTGACCCCCTTCATAAACTAAATCATTCCCATACCCTTGGAAGATGTCATCTGCAGCAGAGCATTTGAGCTTCTCCTCCAGTGGTAGCGCGAAAAATTGTTTAGAAACATCAAGCAATTCGTCTAGAAATGAGCTCTCCATTCCATGATTTATGACCTACCATTAAGTTGGAAATTTGATTTCATAGGCTATATTGTCACAGACTGTAACCTTTATGCTAAATATTATTAATGATCACTTATCCTGATCAGACTAATAGGAAGGTTGCATACAGGTGTAGGTTCAATAATCAATAGTTATAGCTCTTCATATATAATCATGATATTCTCTGTTTTATCCTTGTCTTAAGTGGTCATGAATTTTCAATTATTAATTATGATTATTATATACAGGGTTACACCAAGGTACTTTTAGTTGCAAAAAAACTGAACATTGCTATGGAAAAACTCAAATTATCATCATTAGCTAACTGGTTTGACAGACTTTGCAATACTACTAATTGTCTTGAATTGTTTTTCTTTGTACTCATAGATGGCCTAAGAAATTTGAGGAGCAATGTTGGCCTAGTGGTTGGGAGTTCAGCTAAGGGCTGCCCGGGGTTCAAATTCTCATATCCCCTTCCCCCGCAGCTTTAACTACTCAAATGTACCAAAAACTAATTATTTGGCCTAATAAATTGGCGAATTCTCAACATATTTCTAAGGTGAGACACAAACATCAAATGTACCTGAAAGCAACCCCACTCAGAAAGAGCTGATCGGAGCTTGGCAAGTTCATCTGCAGCAGCGGGCGTCGAGGAAATGAGGACACTGAAGTCAATGAGCAGACTATTTTTCCACAATTCAGGATCATCAATGGCCTCAGGGAAACCATCTTTGTAGAGGTACTTCTCTGGTATCTCATCACCACTTTTGGCTATTTCTTGAACTAGCTTTGATGCTAATTCTTGCTTGCTTAAGGGTATGGGTTCACCCATTGTAGTTGTACTACTAGTAATATAGTTTTAGCAGGCCAAAACCGTATACTTAGGAAGGTTTCCTGGAACTATGTTTGCTTGTAAACTTGAGATACATGCATATATGGTTGGGAGGTCTATTTAAAACTTATAGTAGCTACATCAATGACAAAGATGGGGTTGTTTTACTTGAATTATTATATGGGCTTTGCCATATGCTAGCAGTGAAGTAAGAGCTGGCCTTCCTTACATTAAAGTTTTTATAAACTATGGGTTGTCTTTTGACTTAAGTTTTCTGCTTGCATGAAAATAAAAGTTTCACAAGTTTGGATTTATTTGCATGAAGTTTAATACATGTGGTTGGATACTATATTGTCATGTCATGCTTATATAGAGGTATGATTTTCCATCTAAGGGTTAACCTCTTCTAGGCGCAACAAACTTTATCTGACCTTCAATCATGTGAAGATTTTTCACCTGTTGTTTTGTTGTGTTATTCTTTTTGGCAAAAATAACTTCTTCTTGAATCATGTCATTTGTAGTAACCACGAAGAGAATAGTAAACATTGCCAAGGGAAGGCAGTTGAGCTTGATGAACACTCACTAAGTGATGGAGAATTGGATATTATGGCATGTCCTATATTCATCTCACATCAGTCTTTGACTCTTTGTGAGTAGTTTAGGATCGATTGTGGTCGATGTGATATGTTTATTTTTATTTATTTTTTTGGTAACTTATTTTTCTTGACTCAACAGTATAATAAAACTCCAATTTTAATTTTTAATTGCAACGGAAAAGCCTGAAGGAAAAACGAATCTATAAGGATGACACTTCGATTCATGAGATTTGAGCTTTTCTCGTGGAGTTCTACCAATAAGTTTTTATATATAAATATGCAATCTTTAACTTTTTTATTTGTTGGAAAGAAATGCAATATTTATTCAATATTCAAGGAATACGTAGCGAAACAAAAAGAACTACTTTGAGGGTAATGGTAATACTCGGTGCATTTGTGCCCTTTGAGTATATGAACACGGCTCTAAGTGTTTTGTGTAGGAGGTGTAGGTACGTTTCTTTTGTCTCTCCTTTTGGAAATTTGATTTGCTCTCGTAAAAAAACTAATATACCGTAATTCTTTTCCCCTTCCCTTCACTTTTCTTTCCATTTCTCATTTCTAGGCTTTTGTTGGCTTGACTTTGAGCCGATTGTATTTTTCTTTTTTTCTCGTTATACATTGAAGTATCTAATACTGAAAGAAAAATTTGACAATTACAATATCGACAAGACATTTTCCTACCTGAATAGGTTTAGTCTCTATCATTAAGGCAACTTTCACTCAGTTTGAGAGCCGCATTGTACTAGTCATTTTCCTTATAATTAAACAACACCCTAATGTGAAAATTTGTAAAAGGAAAAACAGCCAATTGTTAAAAAAATGGAAAGCAAGTCAACGACAACAGTTACAAAGATATATTTGGTGAACCTAACCATTTTTTTGTGCTCGATAATTGCTCTGACAAGGATAGTGGTACGTAGTCTGCTCGAATGTAATTAAGTACAGGAGTGTAATGCTAGTAAATGTTTGTTTCTAGTTTGATGAACACTGATCACAGCTCATAAGTGAGGCACAATCACAATTAAGTATTGCCAGTTAAGGTTGCTCATTTGGGTAACTGGCTGTAGCCAACAAGTCTGGCATCACTTCTGCAAAGTTGCCACCATGTATGATAAATTGATAATACAGCATGTGCATTTAATTGTTTCACAAGGCAACACATGCATTTCTTTTCTTCTATTCTCTGGCACTCTCCTCTGCTTACCATTCATCAGATCAATGCATTGAAGTTTGTTATTATAATGTCTCTCGTAAGATATTGATATTGTATAATATGAACTTGTAGTTGCAATTTACTATGAACCTATCATTTGTTGTTTAGCAGACTTATTTATGAAGTCCTGTTTAATTTAGCTACTATATATTTTTATATGATGCAGTAGCACTCTAAAGCTAGTAGCTATTTGTTACAAGAAACAAAGAGGCTTTTAGTAATGATACTTATCTTTCAAAGCAGGAACTTCAAATAATACAATGCATGTGCAGTCAATTGTCTAGAATCTAGAAGGTAAGACATAGTATTTGTTTGCTGTCTTCTCAAAATGATAGTGAATTGTTAGCATATCTTCTGAATCATCAAGGTAACTCATATTTGTATACTTCATTAGTTGATTAGAGAAGATTATGCATACATTCATAATTTGTTCTTTGTGGAGGACTTATGACAAGATTGATAGTATTGACTTGAGTGAATGGATAGTACTTCTTACACGTAACACCAATCTTAGTACCAAAAAGAAAAAAATAACTAGAGGAACACTTAGCTAGCTATGACGCCATGACGGTTTTATGATAGGACGACCTTTAATTTTCCAGTTTGGGAATTTCAGCTTATCATCTCACAAATTCAATCCAAAATATTAAACTGTCACCAATTCTATTAAAGATCTGTCTTATACTCTTATCTTAACATTAATCTGAATGATACGAATTGTTCCAATTTCCTCTACCTTGCTAATGGAAAAGGGAAAAAAAAGTTAAAGGAGTGCCATATATTGGATCACGATGTTCAATGGGCCAACAGTGATGCGGCACAATTAAGCTCTTGTTGAAGACATTAAATCAACAATTCGCTACTGTCTACTAGTCTACTACAAAAATTTGGACTGTCAAGATTAGGCGGACTAGATTACTAGTATATGACAAGCATATGATTATAAAAGTGTGAAACAGGGCCTATGGACTGATCTATGGTCTACGAATAAGTATGGTACGGTGTGAATGGGCCTAGATTATGGACTAATCGATGACTGGACTCATTCATGCTTCGTGCATTTTTATTTTATTTTATTGTTGTTTGAGAAAAATGTCTCACACATACCTTTGCTTTAATCGTCTGACTGCACCTATTGTTTTGCTGCTTCCTAGGTGAATCCAAAGAGCTGCTGTCGTAGACATATAAGTCTGATATGTGAGGGGAAGCAGTGTACTACCTGAGGACCTCCAATTATTAGCTTTGGTTCACGGCTAAATGTTGTAAGCCTAATCCCAGTTGTCGCTTTTGCAGACTCTCATCAATAGGGGATAAACAAAACTTAGTTACTACTCCGTATGAAACAAAGGATTCATCTAGTCTTTTATTTCAGAAATAAACTTAGTCACAAAGAAATATCTGTATGCATAAGACAATATGGTTGTACGGAGTACTTCTCTTCTTAGCAAACACACCATGAAGTTGAGTACATAGAGTTTTATTTGAGGATCAAAACACTAAAGTTTTATCGCATCGAGGGGCATCCGCCCTTGGGCGAGAGCCTCATAGAAAATATGTTTATACTCAGAGATTGCCAACTTCTTGTATAGTAAGGGTCGGTGATCATTTACCAGTTCACTTACTGGTCCTATATATTTCTTCTCTCTGGAGTCGTAGAATGCAGCCACTGATACCCTTTCCCTTGTATGATTGGTAACCACTCTATGGATCATGCTCTTAAATATCCCGTTAGTCATTACCTGCAAAGGTCAAATGCCATTAGTTATACTACATAGATGATACTCCATGTTTATACTATTCTTATTTTGTGGTTATGTGGTTTGCAAGCTATCACGTGTACGCCTAAGGGTTTATTTTATGCGCAAAAAAATAACTCCATATCTTACAATTCTACTTGGTTCTATAGTAGACACATGAAAGAGTATGAACTAGTAGAGTGAAAAATGTAAATGTCATTACCTGCAAAGTGGTAAATGTCATTAGTTATATAGAAGATACTCCATATTTTTTTATTCTGCCTGTGTGGTTTGCAGACTAACACGCGTACGCCTACGGCTTTACCTTGTGCACGCAAAAAAACTACTCCATATCTTACCATTCTAATTGGTTATAATATAGACAATCCTCCATATCTATCGTATTATTCTTATCTTCAGGTTGCGTGGTTTGCAGGCTATTGGGTTTACTGTATGCGCACCAAATAAATACTCCATATCTTCCAATTCTACTTGGTTCTATAGTGATCTAGAGACACATGAAAGAGTATGAACAAATGTATCTGATGTAACCTAACTCAGCTCGAATGTCATTGGCCTGCTCTTGTGCACCCTTATGAACACAAAAGAGAGAAAAGAATATATGAATAATGAACATTTGCGAAATTGTTACCTCTCCCATGTCACCAACGTTGATGAACAAGGCACCTGGAATGACTGGGACTTTGTACCATTGGTCATCTTTAAAAACTTGGAGGCCTAGTATCTCTTTCTCTGTCAAAAGAATCGTCATGGTTGATCCATCCGAATGCGGTCTACTGCCAAGAACACGTTCAGGGCAGGGGCAGGGAGGGTAGAAGTTGAGTCTAACTAGAATTCGTCCATCTTTTCCTTGATCATTTAAGAAGCAGTCTTCTTCTAAGTCCAAGGACCTTGCCATTCCTTTGTAAAGGACCTCCCTCATTGTTGCTAATCTCTTTGAGTATTCGTCTAGCATTTCCCTGCCAATGTTGCAACCATAAACAACTTTGTACAAGGTTCGATTTTGATTTGAACATATGTAGTTTATTCCGCCAATTTACCTCAATTTCTCAGGATTTTGTGGCCATAAGTGGAGCTTCCGACTTTCTTGTGGGTGAATAGTAAGAGACAACCTATCATTCCAAACGCCTAAAACTGCTGAATCACTCCCATAACCTTGGAAAACTTCATCTGATGCAGAGCACTTGAGCTTATCCTCTAGCGGAATCGCGAAAAATTGCTTCGTAACCTCGATCAACTCTTCTAGGAATGAGCTCTCTATAACATGATTGATGACCTATTGAATAACTTTCAAGTTAGTATATGGCTACTCTTGCCATAAGGTGTAACTAATTTGATTCAAAGCTTTATTTCTGAAGTAGTTGATGGTCAAAGTATAACGTTAATAGTGTCAAAAACCAAATTGACAAAATCTATTAGGACATAGGGAGTAAGAGACAATGGCTACAAATTTCATGTATTAATTATCTAACCATATTAGAGGGCTATAAACGAAATGACTATCAGAAATTATCATTGCTAAATATAAATTTGGTGAAGTCATCCTAAAGCTACTACTACTAATAGTTGGTTGAGTATTTTTTTCCCTACATGTGGCCTTAAAGTTAAATAATAAAATCATGATGCTTTCTTAGAGAAAAAGGGAGCAGAAAGCATACATAGAAGCAACCCCATTGAGATAGGGCTGATCGAAGCTTTTCGAGCTCGGCTCGTGCAGCGGGCATGGAGGAAGAGAGGAGTGATAAATCAATGAGAAGACTATCTCTCCACAATTCATCAGGGGCATCAATAGCTTCAAGGAAACCATCTTTAAGGATGAATTTTTCGGGCACTTCACCTTTTTTTGCTAGCTCTTGAACTAGATTTAGTACCACTTCTTGTGTGTCTTGGTGAGCATGTTCAGCCATTATTGTACGTATTATGTGGAAACACACTATAAAAATGTCTAGAAGCCTACAAATAGATGCAATGCTTGATTTTTGGGAGGTTTTCTGAGCTTGTGTGTGTGTTGATTTATAATACAAAGTATCGGTTGGGAGGTCTATCTTGTAGCAGGTACATCAATGACAAAACCTGTATAATTGGTTTCACTAGACTAGTTTATTGGCCTTGCCTTATGCATGCAGTTTAAGATGGTGGGGTTGGTGGTTGTCTTATGATTTATTTTATGCCTTTCCTTTTGACCATTGCTTCAAGAAAGAATAAATGTTTCCTTGGTCTTCTCTAATCATTTGTGCAATTAGTAAAGATTGGTAGTATTGAGTGAATGGATTCATGTCCATTCACTTGTCCAGTTATGTGACTAGTTATATGTCAGCCATTCACAATCTCCGTTGATTAGAGACCGGGTTATGCATGCATTCATAATTTGTTCTTTGTGGAGAACTTATGACAAAGATTGGTAGTATTGAGTGAATGGATAGTACTTCATACATGTAACACAAATATTAGTACCAAAAAAAAAAAAAAAATAGAGGAACACTGGGCTAAGATGGACTTATGACAGGACGAGCTTAAATGTTCCAATTGGGAATAAAATTTCAGCGTATCATCTTACAAATTCAATCCAATATTGCAAACCATCACCAATTTTATTATAAGCTATGTCTTATACTCTAATCTAACATTTTCGATTTCCTCTTCCTTTGTAATGGAAGAGGGAAAAAGAAAAGTTAAAGGAGTGCTATGATGCTATTTAATGGATCACGATGTTCAATGGGCCAACAGTGACGCGGCACAATTAGGCTCATGTTGTAGACATCGGTTCAACAATTCACTCGAGTCTACGTACTATTAGTCCACTAAAAAATTGGATTGTCATTATATATCACATGTAGAGCTGGCGAAAGTTGACACGACAGTACGACACGAACCCGACACAAAATTAGCGGGTTCGGGTTGAGATTTTAATTAATTGGGTCAATACAAACACCACACGAAACTAATTGAGTTGGGGTTGAGATTTTAATTAATTGGGTCAACATAAACTAATTATATTTCTTTCGAATATATATATATTTTGAGTTATTAATGCTTAAAATATACTCTATTAAATTGCGCTTAAAATAGCGTACTTTGAAATCAAATTGCGCAAAACTATTAAAACGGAGGAAGTACGAGAAAGGGTAATATCATGATAGCTACATATTTCATTTATTAGTCAAACAAAGGTCATACGTGGTTTTTGTACACACATGTGGGGTTAGCTTACTTCTGTTTATAATCATATTACAATTCACAGGACTATGAATTTGGTGTAGTGATCGTAAAGCTTCTACTACTTTGATTTTTATATTTAGTTGGTTGTGTTGTTTTTCTACATGTGGCCATAAAAAAAAGATAATATAGCCATGATGCTTTCATACAGAAAAGGAAGGGGAAAGCATACATAGAAACAACCCCATTGAGATAGGGCTG
The DNA here is from genome assembly GCA_901111285.1 of Corrigiola litoralis. NCBI lineage: Eukaryota > Viridiplantae > Streptophyta > Magnoliopsida > Caryophyllales > Caryophyllaceae > Corrigiola > Corrigiola litoralis. Next base: position 32,900 of record CAAKMY010095125.1, on the reverse strand, counting down.
ATCGAAGCTTTTCAAGCTCCGTTCGTGCAGCAGGCATGGAGGAAGACAGGAGAGATAAATCAATGGGAAGAGTATCCCTCCAGTCCACAAATCATCAGGGGCATCAGTAGCTTCAGGAAAACCATCTTTGAGGATGAATTTTTCTGGCACTTCAACTTTTTTTGCCATCTCTTGAACAAGGTTTAGTGCCACTTCTTGTGTGTATTGGTGAGCATGTTCAGCCATTATTGAAGTAGAACCAATAAAGCTGATAATATATCAATATATCTAGAATCCTATAAATAGATGCAATGCTTGAATTTCGAGAGGTTTTCTGAAATTCTGAGCTTCTGTGTGGTGTATGTTGGGAGGTCTATCTTGTAGGAGTAGTAGGTGCTGACTAGCAGGTACATCAATGACAATTTGTATTATTGGTTTTACTTAACTAGCTTATTGGCCTTGCTTTATACCTCGTGCAGGTTATGGCGATCTTTTTGGTGTTAATAATTGGTGTTAATAATCTAAATATGAGATGCAGTTATAGGTGATGATATCTAGTGAGGTGTTGTGGGTGTAAGGAACTTAGGTTCCAGTGGTGTTGTACTTGTCTTTGTACCTTGTGCAGTGCACACTCTTTAGACATTTTGCCTTCATTATAATAAAATTTCATCAAAAAAACTTAACTAGCTTATTGGCCTTGCTTTATGCATGCAGTATAAGATAGAGGGGTTGGTGGTTGTCTTTTATTTTGCACTACTTGTGCTTTTCCTTTTGACCATTGCTTCAAGAAATAGAAAATGTCTCCTTAGTCGTGATAATACTAGGATTTGTTAGTAAAGAAGAAGAAAAAGAATGCCAGAATGGTAAAGATGAAGAGTAACACTTGAATTAGAAGGTATCGCCATAAATTAGGTATAAATATGATTTTTAAGATAAAAATATGAACTTTTATAATTCGAAAATAATAAGATACTTAATAAAAGCTCACATCAAATTTCGGAAGCTTATCTTTCTATGTTCAAAGTTTACATTGATCATAAGGTATGACCAAACTTTTTGACCGAAGTATTTGTACGTGAAGAGGGAAATAATTGGCGGCGCAAATAAGGATAGCCTATCATTCCTTTTTTTATGAAATTTTAGGATTGTATTAACGGCATTTTAAAGTGTGTAAAACACACCCATCATACAAATAGCCTATAATTCCTATATGGCTAAAGCTTCTTACTCACTCTCATAAACTCATAATGTAGTAAAACATCATCAGATGCGGAGCACATGTGAGCTTCTCCTCTTGTACCAAGAATTATAGTTGCTTAGAAACCTCTTTTAGGAATGAGCTCTTAAGAACAATTCATTTGTCTTTCAAAAAAAAAAACAAAAAAGGGAACATTCATTTGATCCCAAACATCAATTCTTTGCTACCATGACCTTCACATGTACTCCATTTATGGATTAACTCATCACTAGGGGGTGCATACATGTTGTGTGGATTTCTATATAGTATATACAAGGGTCAAGCATGGTCTTTTACACATGGACTATATATCACGAAGTATGTAGTTAGCTTAATTCAAGTTTTATTGTAACTCAATGTTATAATATTCACCAACATCTAATAATTTGGATTCATTTGGATGTTTAAGAACCAATTTCTAGGGAAAGCCATATACAGAATCACATGCTAATTGTTTTTTAAGATGGTACTACTTCTTGGAAGCAAATGGTTCATGATTCCAGAATTGCCTAACAATATATCAGTACTGGCAAACTCTTAATCAAACCCAAAAACAGACTGCATTATGTCCAGCACATTGTGCATAATGACCAACTGTTCTGGCTTCCACAAAATAGCATCTTCACCAAAGAATAATTTAGCCGTTTAAGGCACTACTATCTCCATTTATTCTACACTTTAGTCTGCCTCACGCTTGAAAGCATCGCAGGGAAGAGGTCTAGCTGAGTAGAATCACTTCGATGAATCCAACGCAACAGTGATGCAAATTAAAACGGAAACACAAGTACCATATGGTAGCAGGAAATTAAAAACAGTACTACAACAACAAAATTTAATGTATATATATATAGCCTTAATGCCAAAGTCAACTCATGTCCATGATATTTGACTAGTTTTACCCTGACAAGTCACCATATTTTCCACAACAGTGATGCAAATTAAAACGGAAACACAAGTACCATATGGTAGCAGGAAATTAAAAACTACTACAACAACAAAATTTTATGTATATATAGCCTTAATCCCAAAGTCAACTCATGTCCATGATATTTGACTAGTTTTACCCTGACAAGTCACCATATTTTCCACAACCCTTCTTTATCTTGGCTTCGGACCGACAATGACTACTACAAAGTACAAACCGAAGTTCATAGCACTTACTGGTAGAGATATCTTATAGCAGGAAAAATAGAAGCAAAAATTGTGAGTCTAGCTTTATCAGCATATACTGTTCTATCATCGAAGACCTTGGTATGCTTAAGTAAAATATATCGTCTAAGTAGAGTTGTCCTTTCCCAGTAATAAGCCTGTTACTACCTCATTGTGAAGAATCAATGCCTTTGATTAGTTTTTTGTGATTATCATCATAGCATAAAAGCAATAGCCGTTTGCATATAATGTCAAAATAAATAATAAAAATGTCGTAAGGTGATACACAGTATTCTTCGACATTTAATTTGGAGTGTACAACATCAGCCACTTGACAAATTGAAATGAACATTAAACTTCAATAGGTCAATTTGATTTGACGTATATCACAACCATATCTAACCATCACATCTTCCTTCAATTGTTGAAAACTAATTAGCAACAAAACGATCAGGACTCTTTCGCTACATCCATGCATGCATATAAGTTATTTCATGAAGATAACCACCTATACATATAGTCATATACTAATTCACGTACTCTAACATAATCATCCTTAATCTTATAAGTACTACTATATCATAGCTAGACATACTTTCTAAAGTTAAACCATGGGTGATCGTCGTGGGTTACTCTTACGACGGCGCCTCATCGGTGTAGCCTCAGCCTTCTTAGTCTTCATCTTGCTGGTGACCGCTGGTTCTTCAGTCGCCGCAGAAACCACACCTAGACCCCCACCATTCTCCGAGGTAGATTGTTCAGCTTGTTCAGCTTCAAATGCCGCATCATCAATATCATTTAAAGCTCTAGTCTTCTGATCTTCACTAATGATACCAATGTTATTGTTCTTGATCATAGTATTGAGTTTCTTTGGCCTGCCTCTCCTCTTCTGTAACTCTCCACTACTACTTAGTTTATCCTGATCTACTTGCAAATCCTCCATATAGTATTATGTAAAGAGAAAACTGGAACTTTTTAGGATTTTTACTATATGGTTTCGTGCGCTTAAATAATGTTAGGGACTTGGAAATATAGTAACTAATTATTTCTTGCAGAAAAACCAACTACCCCCTCTATTTTTGTTATTATTCGATATTTAATTTTATTACGTTTTTCAAGGTTATACTTTGATTATCAATAACTCAAGATATAAATTTGAAAACATCATAAATTTATAAATTTAATAGTGAAATCTGCATTTGGAAATAATATTAAACTATCATAGTTCTGTAATTTTATTCAATTATATATTTTGAGTTATTGATAATCAAAGTATAACCTTAGACAGTGTTAATAAAATACGTTGAGAATTGATGAAAACATAGAATTTATTATCCTATATTAATGGTTAAAAAGAGGTGTTTAGTGATTGGACTAATTAAGACTCATGTGTGTTCATTTTTGGCTTAGCTGACTCTCTTTTTGACTTGAGACTATGGTCGAAGACTTGATAAGAACAGAAGACAATAGTATGCATTGTATCATAGTCTTAGTCACACTCATGTGGAGTCATGAGCCAGAGGTGCATTTGCCTCGTTTAGTATAACGCGCAAAACATTTGGACCATAAAACAGCACTTGAAATCAATCATTTGTAGTAGGAAACTATTTGATGATGTATCAAGTAAATATTAAATTTTGAAGCCTGTCGTTGAGTGGACAACTGCTTCCTTCCTTCATCATAAATTAGGAAATGATTAATAATGAGCCATCACTGAGGACAAAAGGAGACGAAAGAGATTACACTTATCTAAATTAGACTTTTCTAATATGTTTTTGAATCAATTCCAAATATGTTCTGAATAAACCTTGTCCATCGTCCCTTAAAGTGAGATTTTAAATATTATGATGAGGTATAGTAGGGCAATAGACCACCTTGGACCTTTTACTAGCTTATTGTAATGAACATTGCCAATTCCCACTATTCTTATTAGTGAAAAATCTATTTTTTGACTCCGGATTGTTTTTCAACTCATTATATTGTAGTAAAGATTAAAACATTATAAATATTAGGTTATATTTTTCAATCTTTCTTTTCACTTTATCATCATCATCATTATATTTATAAGGTCACATGTCTCATATGGAACCTAATAAAGGGGATCCAAAATTGTTTTGGGCCAAAATCCTCATATATTTTTGTCCCTTTGATATATGTTGCTTTGATATACGAAGTACAAAAGGAACACTAAAATAGATAAAAGACAATCATATTTTAAATTTCTTAGACTATGAGTGTCTTTGAGAAAATTGACTGAAAAGGTACCTAAAACTTGAAAAGGTACCTGAAATTTGAAAAGGTGTCTGAAACCTTTTCAAGTGACCGAATTTGTTTTCCCTTTAACTCAAGTAGCTTACTTTTTCAGTTAACTTAAATGTGTTTCAGGTTGATGACTGAAATTTTGGTCAAATAAGGGAGAGTTGTCAAATAAGGTGATTGAAATGACTTACCAAACACACCCTATGTTTGGTAAAATTGACTAAAATTAAAAGGTAACTAGAAAATTGAAATAGTGACTCAGATTTTAAAGCAACTGAATTTTTTGGATCATACCTCATGAGCTTATTATTTCAGGTAGCTGAAATTTATTTCAGGTAGCTGAAATTTATTTCAGGTAGGTGAAATTTATTTCAGGTGTTGTTATCAAACACTTTTAAAATTTAAGTTACTGGAAATTTTGGTCAAATAAGACTACCTAGTCAAATAAGATCACTGAAATGTCTTATAAAAAACACTCGTGTGCCACAAAACAAACTTAAAAGTTTAAAATAGTCAAAAAAATTATCAAACAAGACAACCTAGTCAAATAAAATAACTAAAATGGGTTACCATTAATTAGCATCTAATAACCCATACTGTGCAACTGGTAGGTCGGGGTTTTACCTATGTCTTGCAATTTGATGTTCCTAGACACATTCTATACAATCTAGATAAAGGGACGTTAATATACCAGCTCACATTATACTTTGCGTAACTTTTTCTTCTTGTGCATCGATCCAGGAAAATAAGTTTCCCTCTTGATATTTTCTTTGTGTTGTCATCTTTGTGATAATATTTTTCCTAAAATACGTTTCATTAAGTTGAAAGGAACTTGTCCTTGCAAAAGAAGATATGAAATGAATCAAAACCTAGTGCTTAATTGGACCATATCAGGCTAAAGTAGCAAACATATTTTAAAAATAGCAATCCTAGTCCCTATTAGCCAAAATAGTGACTTTATTGAACTATGGTCTAAAGTTTAAACCAGGTTTGTCTCACATAAATTATTGAATCCTTTTTCGACATATACTCTGAATTTGAGAGGAACATTGAACTCCCATATTTGAAACAATGTCGGTTGGTTGTGAAGAAGTCATTCTCAAACTTGATTTCAAAAGGAAATCAACATTAGGCAATCTTCATATTTACCTGAATAATAGAAATTACAATTGTAACAATTCAATTCAATTAATGTAGTTCGAATCAAATTTAATAAGTGTGTTTCAATTCTATTTCAAATTATTCAACATAAACTCTAATATTGAAATGACTTAACCAATATATGTACCGTTTGATAGATCTTTATAAACCCTGTCGGATGAGTATATTATTAAATGGGTTTTAGTTACGTAACCAATATTTTGTCAAATTTAATTTTCAATTCGCTCTTTATAAGTTCAGATTCGATAAACTCAAACAAAGTACATTTGTACATGCTAAAATCTAACTGTGTTGGATAGAGAATAAGCTATATATCTGTTAAAGAGATTATTTTCTGTTAGCCGCTATGTGGCAGATCAACCCCTTAATAAAACACAAGGGTCACGACGTCACGTTTAACTTATAAAATTTTAAATAAAGAGAGAGTTGTATAGACATAAAATTATATATTTAAGAATATAGCTTTATGAAAATGAGGATCAAAGCGGTTTAACATTTAAAAATTCAACCCATTTAAAATTATCTCATATTCAATTCTTTATTTTTTATTTCGTAAACATTAGATACTCCAATGTGTCAAAATTGTACCATGCAAAAGAGTTGAAGGGCCAAGTGACACCAGCAAATTTGACTTTGTCTGCATAGTACATGTAACAACTACTAACAACGATGATCTTCACTAGAAGTCAAACTACAGAAATTGCAAAAAATTAACAATATAACATCCAAAAAATGGCAGAAGAATTACAACAAAAACCAGTACAAGAAATAGCTCAAAGCTGCAAAGGTCAAGTCCCAGAAAAGTTCATCCATAAAAATGGATACCAACAAGCTAAAGTTGACTCAGTTCCATACATGCATGATCTTACCATTGACTTCTCTTTAGTATGTGAGTCTTCTTCATCACCTGAAGCAGAGCTTGAGCTGAGCAAGCTTCGGTTAGCTCTTAGTCAATGGGGTTGTTTCCAGGTTTGTCGAAATGTTATCAAGAAAGATGTTATGTTTTAGATAAGCTGGTGAAGTTTTCTTGTTTAGTGTAATGAATATGATATTGAGTTTGTTGTTTTGATGAAAGGTTTGTGATTTAGTTGTGTTTATGTTAGTTTCAGTGGTGAAGTTGATCAAAGGGATCTTGTGCAGATTGGTTTGAGTATGGAAATATGCATAAACATGTTTGTTAGTGATCTGTGAATTGTTCGATAGGAAGGGCATTGATGGTCTGTTTGCTTGATTCATATAGTTGTGTGTTACTATTAGTTTGGTTAAGTTCTGTATAGGCGAACTTTGGTAGCGTTCCCAAAAGTTTCCGAAAGCTCCCCGAAAATACCATGTAGAGATATGTTTTATCTACGATGTCTATAGTGACCATAATATGTTAGTTCTGAAAGTTAATTCGCAGATAGGGGCCTGTTTAGTTACATTGCAAGGGAAGTTTTTTTCTTTTTAGGGGGTTAGGGGATAGTCTGTAAGGAGTTTCTTTTTGGATCTGAAAGGAATGCACTAAGTCGTAGATGAGAATTGAATCTCCAACCTCATGAGTAGGGTCAAGGAGCTCCAACCTCTTGATTTGATTTTTGTTCTCAGGAAGGAGCTTATATGTATTGTTTAATCCTTTTTTTAGTCCATAGCCTGTAAAATTTTAAGGGGAGAGGGGATTTGAATTTGGGACTCAGTCGATCTGAATCACTAGGCCAAGACCTTATTGGCTGTCATTTTCATTTTCAATTAATAATACAGTATGAACTTTTTGTTTACCACATGGTTGAGTGTCAAATCGTGGTCGATAGGGAAGGGGTAAAGGAAATAATTTTGGTGGTTAAGTATAAGTATAGCCCCTCAATACTCAGAGTGTATGTGCATTTGTCTGTATAACACGACAAATAATTTGCAGATAGAAAGTGAATTACTTAGAAGTGATTTTATTGTGCTAGGCTGTAAATCATGGCATGACGAGCACATTCCTTGACAAAGTGCGTGAAGTCACTAAGCAGTTTTTCGCACTTCCCCTGGAGGAGAAGCAGAAGTACTCCAGAGCTGTCAATGACTGGGATGGTTATGGAAATGACACTGTTGTTTCTGAAAACCAGAATCTTGATTGGAGTGATCGGCTTTATCTAACAGTTTACCCTGAAGATCACCGAAAGCTGAAATATTGGCCATATATGCCCCTCGAGTTTAGGTAGATGACCTAACATTGATTCACTTTGTCATGTTTCAACTTGTTCAAGATTTCACCTCTACTTAACATGTAAATATGTTTGATGCATTTTCTACATTTTACTATGTGAACTTTGACAGGAAAATCATACATGAATATACGATGGAGCTAAGGAAAATGTACGAACTTCTCTTGAAGGCCATGGCTCGTTCTTTGAACTTGGAGGAAGACTGTTTCTTGAAAGAGAATGGTGATGTGGTGACAATGGGCGGGAGGTTCAATTTCTATCCTCCCTGTCCTAGCCCCGAAAGTGTTCTTGGTGTGAAGCCACATGCAGATGGAACAACAGTTACAATGCTCCTGCAAGACAAACAAGTAGAAGGTCTTCAAGTGCTCAAAGATGATCAGTGGTTCCGAGTTCCCGTTGTTCCTGATGCTTTATTTATCAATGTTGGTGATTTGCTGGAGGTAAAGACTTTTCTTGGTGCAAAGGCTAATCTTACTTATTAGGTGAACCATGATAGTACATTACTATTTGCTAGCCGCTGATGAAAGCATGGAATTTGTTCATAACTGCATGTTCATAGTAGAATTTCACGCGAATCGAAAGAGATCAGGTCTGATGTGTTTTCTTATAACGTGTTTTGGCACAGATAATGAGCAATGGCATACTGAAAAGTTCAGTGCATAGGGTGGTCACAAATTCAGACAGGGAGAGAATCTCACTGGCGGTATTTTCTTTTCCGGACCCTGATAGAGAGGTTGGACCAGTAGGTGAACTGATCACAGATGAGCAGCCGCAAATGTACAAGAGGGTGAAGCATTATGAGAACATATTCTTTAAATATTACCAGCTTGGGCAGAGACCCCTGCATGCCTGCAGGCTGTCAGGATGTAATACCTAAACATGTATGAGCACTTCCCTTTGATCTTGTAAGAATTTGCTAGTGATCTGTGTTTCTGGAGAGTATACAACCTCGTTCTTTCTTTAAGCTGAAGAGGCAATGGTACATACTGAATGATGAATGTTTTAATTATTTCCCCTCTTTCGCACAGCCAGATACTGCCATTGAGAAATGGAGGTGGAAAATAGAAAAAGGCAAACATGTGTGTAGCCATATCTTCTCTCAAAGATGTTGAAACCTCTCCTAACAGTATGCAAGTTCCTCATCCAGAATGTGGAATTTAGCTAAACACTTGGCGGTTTGCCAAATCCTCATCTCAAGTATTCAACTGAATTACATATGGAGTATAATGTACAGATACAAAACTGCTACCAACTTTATGCTATCTTACTGGTTTTATCATATTGCTCAAATAAAAGTTATACCACATATTTCTTCTATTTGAGTATCACAATGGTTCGGGTAAAAAAGAAAATATTAAAGACCCATCTACATGACAAGAAAGTTTGTATTCTTAGGATTCTGGAGTTTTTAGCTAGTAGTACAATTCTCTGAGGTTTGAGCCCCTTGGCATGTGACTAACAAGTCATAAATTGGCCTTAGAGCGGTTTATCTTACTAACTGCATGTCAGTAAACTAAAACATAAAGAAAGCGGCCAAGTTTGACACTTAGCTTGAGCATATAAGAAACAAACAAAGTTGTTGTGCTTATCTTTATGTTTCTATTTGAGAGCTTAAGGGGGGGGGGGGGAGGAAGTCAAGTAGAAGAATTACATGCTACAACATGAACATAGTAGAAAAGTTGCAACCAAAGCTTGTGCAAGAGATATCAAAAAGCTGTGGAGATGAAGTTCCAGGGAAGTTCATCCATAAAAGAGGGTACCCGCAATCCAAAGTTGATAGTGTTCCCTACATGGATGAAGTGACTATTGATTTGTCTCTCATCTCTTCCTCGTCATCGCCTGGAGCAGAACATGAGCTGGCCAAACTTCAATCAGCTCTCAGCCAGTGGGGTTGCTTCCAGGTTCTGATTACCTTAGCTTCCCCACTTTTTCACTTAGACATTATCAAGTTTAATATAGTTCTCTGATCAGCATGTTTTGGTTCTTTTTTATGTTCTTATTGGTAAACAACCTCCCCGAGTTATTGCAATGTAGGAGTAAGGCTGCGTAAACCCAACCTCAATGGCCTCGCTTGAGCTGGAGCCTCTTTGTAGACATTGGGGTTATGATGCATGTTGTATTGGTGTTTGGTAAATGAAACTTATGAAACCAAGCATACCTGGCTGATTAGCTGTTGATTGGTTGATTTATATGTTCAGAGCTAGTCCTAGTTTAACATTTACCTCATGGTCTAAAAATTTAAATGAAATACACTAAACTCATTTGGACATAATGTTTGAATGAAAACATACACGTACATGAATGGTTTATTGATAGAAAGTAGAAACCACTCCTTAGAAGTGATCTTGTTTTTTCAGGCAATAAATCATGGCATGACGAGTGCATTCCTTGATAATGTACGTGAAGTTAGTAAGCAGTTTTTTGCACTTCCATTGGATGTGAAGCAAGAATACTCCAGAGCTATAAATGCTTTTGATGGTTATGGGAATGAAACTGTTGTTTCAGAGCACCAAACACTCGATTGGACTGATCGCCTTTATCTTAAAGTTTACCCTGGAGATCAACACAAGCTGAAATATTGGCCTCAGAAGCCCCTTGCTTTTAGGTATTTTTATATATTCACTTCATTCCTCTTCAATAATTTGCTAGGAATGTTTTGATCATGATGTGAAATCTTGCAGGGAAGTCATACATGAATATACCATGAAGCTTAAGACGATGTTTGAGCTTCTCCTGAAGGCTTTTGCCCGTTCCTTGAACTTGGAGGAAAATTGCTTCTTGAAAGAGAATGGCGATCAAGTGAAAGTGGATGCAAGATTCAGTCTCTATCCACCTTGTCCACGTCCTGAAGATGTCCTTGGACTCAAACCACATGCGGACGGGACAATAGTTACAATGCTCCTGCAAGACAAGGAAGTGGAAGGTCTTCAAGTGCTGAAAGACGATCAGTGGTTTCGAGTTCCCATCATTCCTGATGCTTTGTTCATCAATGTTGGTGATATATTAGAGGTAAGTAGAACATTCTTGGATCAAATACTGCTCATGTTGTATCATAACATATCAAAGTTTACTTGGAATAGGTCATCATAGATTCTAATTTACTACTTGACCGTCTAGTTTTAAGACACAGTTCAACACCCTCTTCGTTCTGCTTGTCATCATTCGACATCCTTGGTAAGCGAAAGGGGTAAGTGCAAGAGAGCTCTAATGTTCACCAATTGTTGTTTTGGCACAGATAATGAGCAACGGCATACTCAAGAGTCCAGTGCATAGGGTGGTCACAAACTCAGACAGGGAGAGGATATCAGTTGCTGTATTCTGTTTCCCTGACCCTGATCGAGAAGTCGGGCCAATAGCTGGACTGATCACAGATGACAGACCTCAGAAGTTCAAGAAAATCAAGGATTATGACAGTACATTCTTTAAGTACTACCAGCTTGGGCAGAGACCAATACACCATTATATGCTGTCAGATTGTGGTCCTAGCTATAAAAAGAATTTCCTTTGATAATTGCCAGTAATTTGTTTTTGTTTTTTATCCTCATAATTGCTTGTAATTTGTGTGTTTGGCATCTAGGTTGAGAAGGTGCAAGGTATAACTGCTAGAGGAAGTTCTATAATGTTCTCAATTGACAAGTGAAGTGGGTCTTCACTCTTCAATACTTTGACTCAACTTAGTAATAAACTACCCTTTAGATTGTAAATTTTGGCCCCGGCGATGCTACTGATTGCTACATATGAGATCTCATCGGCCATTATGACTCTTTGGTCGAAATGTTGGTTTCGGTGAGCTTATATTTTACGACCTTTCCAAATGTCAATTGTTCTTAATTTTTCAATAATGAGTCGACAATCACAATCACATACTCCTAGCATCTCTAGGATTATATTTGGAGCTTATAAGTTTTTTATTATCATCATATTGATAGGTTTATTACACGTCCCACGAATAATATGGTCATATGTATCATGAATCCATGTTAACTTGATTGTGGTATTTGTTTTTAAGTTGGGTAGCATTTCATGGACTATGGTGTTTAACTAAATTAGGTTTGGATAGTCATGACTGCTTTTAGCAGCAGACCTCCCCTTGGATAGGCATATATAAAGAGACAAAAATCACGGTATGTGTTATAAATTGCTATATATAAGATCTCGTAAGCCATTAGAACTTCTTAGGATACCCTCTACAAATTTTCGTGAAATTTCTAATCAGACCTCATTATGAGATTTCGACGTAATTTATAGTTCATAAAAAAAGACCTTTTGTGGACTAATTTTTGATATTTTCAAAAATGAGCCAAAATGATGATTAAATACCTCAAGTATCCCTACAAGTATGATTGCAGCTTATAGACACTACTTTATTTCATTATATTTAGTAATAGCTCATACTTCTACATTTTTCCTTGTAACATAAAATCTTCTAAATAATTCATCATAAACTCTTGTATGAGAATATTAAGGACCTAATACATAAACAGACAATATTAAAACAATCTAATTTTAATTAAAAATATAATACTATATATATTTCATCTAATTACAAAATTAGAAGGAAAAAAACATAAGTCATCATAAGTGGGACCCAGAGAAATCACAACCTTAAATCAATATCTTACGTGGCCACCCCACATCCTCCTCTTCCCTCCAAAAAACAAAAAAAGTTAACTAAAATAACTGTCAAAAACAAAATATCAAATATATTCATTTCATATTTCATCCATTTTAACTAATTAATTTCAAAGCTAAAAAAATGGTGAATTTCTCCATAAACCCACATAAAGCTACAATCTTTACACACCAAAAGCTCATAAATTCACAAAGAACAACTCTTTTTCAACACCCATATCATAATTTACCTCATAGTAGCAATTTTCCCTCAAAAAATGAGTTTAAAGTAAGCTTATTTTCTAATGTAAAGAAAAGGGTGTGCAGTACTGTGACAAGGCTTAGGATAGAAGATGAAGTTGAGAAGTCAGTGAGTTTGGTGAATGAAGAAATTGGTGATCATGAGAGTGAGGGGGGTTTGGTGTGGAAGTGGCCACCTTGGAAGGATTTGGCACCTAGATATAAGCTCATTGGTACCACTTCTTTGGCCTTTGTCATTTGTAATATGGATAAGGTAAAGAAAAGTTTCACTTTTTGTATGGTTGAGAATTTGAGCTTGTTATGTATGTTTTGATTGGTGTTGTTTTCGGTATGTTCAATGTTGTTGAGTTATTGTGCTTGTAAAGGATATTTCATTTTTAAATGGTTGAGAATTTGTGCTTGTTTGGTATTTTTTGATGGGTGTTTTTTTTAAGTATGTTCAATGTTGTTGAGTTATTGTGCTTGTCAAGGATTTTTCATTTTTATATGGATGATAATTTGAACTTGTTTTGTATGTCTTGATGGGTGTTTTAGTATGATCAATGTTGTTGAGTTATTGTGCTTGTAAAGGATTTCACTTTATATGGTAGATAACTCGAGCTTACTTTGTATACTATGATGAGCATGTTTTAGTATGGTCAGTATTTTTCATGCTGAGAAGTTGAGCTGATTTTGAACAGTATGATGGCCATTAATTGAGATGTTTAATGTTGCTCAATCATTGTGCTTGTCATCTGTGAAAATGGTTTTTTGTGCAATTTGAGGTGGGGTTATCAAGTTGTTGTGTAGTTGTGTAGTTGGTCTAATTGCCTTTCTTGTTGTTTACTTGTTCAAGTTATAAGTGAGTGTTTGGCGTTAGTTTTTTCATAGTAAATAGACTTTTCATGCTAAATTCTTTGGCAGGAGATACTTCAGTCCTTAACCTTTTTGTTGTTTCATTGGCTTTCTAACAATTTAATGGAAGGTTTGGCATGCATGATTTAGCTTGAATCAGTGAATTATGTGTCTTGTAGCACTTTCTAAGTAGATAGTAATTTAAGGCACGCTCTAGATTTTTGGTTTGCGGATTGCGTTTTTCAGAATTCGATCTTTTCATGTAGACTTAATGTGATCGAATTTATGTGATTAGGTGAACTTGAGTATTGCTATAATCCCAATGTCCCACCAGTTTGGTTGGAATGCGTCGGTGGCTGGATTAGTACAATCATCTTTCTTTTGGGGTTACGCATTAAGTCAGCTGCCTGGTGGATGGCTAGCGAAGATATTTGGAGGCAGGTTTGTTTTTGAAATTGAAAGCTTCAACTTCTCATATTATTATAATACTCCGTATGTGCTTCCCATTTTACATTATAGCATTTTTTTTGGCTATGTGTTGGCTTATATAGTAGATTACTGGCTGTGAGTTAATGTTGTTCTACGGTTTTCAGTTGTTTTCTAATTCTATTATGTTGGTGTGAAAGTAGAATTTCCATTCGGCAGCTGGTTCTTTGTTTCTTTTTGTAAATTGAGTTGCCATGAAGTTTGCAACTCACAATTGTCAAACCATGAGAAATTGTTATTTGGCTGGTTAATTCTCTTTGATTTTTCACATGTTTTGACAATATAAAGACTGGTTCTTTGATATTTATGTGAACTGGAAGGTGATCATGTACACATCAAATATGGTGGTTCTTTGCTTATGCAATGCATAATGTTGGACTTTTCTTGGCTTCTTGCTGATACAGACAAATTCTTGCTTTTGGAGTCTTGGCTTGGTCATTGGCAACAGCCTTTGTTCCTGTTGTGGCTGGATACATGCCTGGATTAGTTCTGTGTAGAGTTTTGGTATGGCAATTCCTAAACTTCCTTATCCATGCTAAGTCAGGCATTCAATTGTATTCAATTGCAAGCATAATTGCCTTTTTAATTATGAGATCCCTAGGTCTAACTGTTCACTCATTCGGACGGGACTGTTAGGATCTTAGAACAAGTTGTTGCATTTACTATTAAGTAGGTAGTTTGGTAAGCATGTATTCTTCCTGAAATTCAGGTGGGGATAGGTGAAGGGGTTTCACCATCGGCAGCAACAGATCTTATTGCCAGGTATATTTATGTATGGAAGTAGCGCACTTTTTTATTTGCCTTTGCAAAGAAAGTGCTTTGTGTTTTTAATAGAAATGGAACTTTAACAATTAGCTATTTCTAAGGTTTTTTTCATTGGACTTGGTTTCTGTCCAGATCCATTCCGTTGGAGGAGCGCTCACGAGCTGTTGCATTTGTTTTTGGAGGATTAAGTGTAGGAAGTGTAGCTGGGTATGGTTTCTGATTTTTTTTTTTTTTGTTTTGTTTTCCTGATATTGGGGTAGGCATACTAACAAGTAAAAGTGTATCTAATAATTGTGGTTGATTCATAATCTTTACTTGCAATAAGAATTCTTTCCTAAATGCATGGAAATTGATAACCTGTGATAAAAATAATATAATGATAAATGACAAGGAAAGAGAAGAGGATGTGAACCAAACATATCATCTGGTGACCTGCTGTATTTACTGATGGTACAATCTTACTGTGAATACTATCTGACTTTGACTTACGCTCAGGCTTCTCCTGGCTCCTCCGCTTATTCAGAATTTTGGCTGGGAGTCGGTGTTTTACTTATTTGGCGTTTTCGGAGTAGTATGGTGAGCCCCTTACTCTTAATATTTGCTTCACTTCTCTGCACTCTGTGGTTTTAATCTAGGAGATCTGCGACCAATTCGACAAACTAAGTGTTAAAATTCTGCTCTTACTTGTACTTCTTATCATATTGCTCGCCTATTTTCTCAATAAGATCTCCACTGGAGATCTCCATGATTTTGTCCTCTCTGCTAGTATCAGTTAGGAATTAAGAGTAAGCTGGCAATGTACATTCATCTTGTCCCGGCCTGATGTTGCCAACATAAGGATCACTGTTAGGCTAATGTTATTTTTGTTGTACTCAAGCGTTTGGGTCATATAGTTGACAGTATTGAGACTCTGAGCACAATGTTGTTTAGCTTTCACCGAAGGACAACAGAAGGGTCTTTTCACTTTCGAGCTCCATTTGCATAATTATTTTGTTTTATAAAGAAATGATATTGCTACCTGTCATTACAGAAATCATGGACAAGTGTTATTTGATAGTGAACTAAATAACGTTACTGGGGTTCGTTGTCTTTATCTATAAGATGCCAGAGAACAGATGTATGTGGTAGTCAGATGTAAACTTTAAGGCTAAACAGATATTCACATAAATACTTGAAACCAGTTGCTAATAGTTAGAAAATCAACTACAGGTCTAGAGTTACTCTTATCATTGTTTTTTGCATGTAGAGTAGCTTGTTTGCTGTCATTTGCAGCTACTCCGATGAGATTAATCTGTTGGTTTGGCATAGCAGTAGGTTTTCGCTTCTCAATGTCAAGGTTGACTGAAGTGTGACTTTGATAACCGAAAATACTTGAAGGTTTTTGGGCTTTCAGTACATCGAAGGAGGACAAACTAATACATCTACTTCAACTACGCAAAGTAAGCTACCTCTCCTAAACTCTTCTGTTTCCTGCTTGCTTATGTACGGTTTTCTCTTGTAAAGCAGTTGCCCGTTTCACTCTAGCTGACTTTGAAATATACATATGTGCTAGTGTTCAGGCATCCTGCTAATGTACTCCTAATTTTGTGCTTTGACATTATGAACTAAGATACTCATGCGGAGTCTTCCTTACACCTGAAAAATCTTTGTTCCCAAAATCCAAAATGGAAATGAACGCTTAAATACTTCTAATTGTCGCCTAACATCTTTTTTTCTGAGAGTGGCTGACCCTGATATCTAGCTGCAATTTGTATTCGACCCTCATAAATACCAACGCATAATTTCTACAGTCAGCCTATGGGTTCTACTTGTGTAAATCAGCGTAGGGGGAAGAGGAAGATAAAGGAGGCTTTAGAAATTGTTCATCTACATTTGCATTACATAGATGTACATGTATTTCAAACTGATAAATGCTCATTTGAGTGCTCTTACTGAACAATTGCCATATCATTAACATAGTTTCTGTGACAGGTGTGAAACTCATGTCTCATAATAAGCCGCGATTTAGGTCTCAGGAAGAGCTACGCAGCTCATTGAAGGTAAAGACATTCAAAAACAGTCGTCAAAAAGACTATTATTGTTAATACTTTTGAAGGGGGAGGGGAGAGAGACTTAGTGAATGCTGTTAAGTACAATTTTATAGAAAGGAATTTAAATTTTGGGTAAGTACTGTCAAAGAATTCTAGGTTCCATCTAGATTTAACACCATGGCACACTTTAAAAAACATACTCTTGTAAGTAAAATTACCTTCTTTTTTATTTGTTTTACCAGGTATTGTAACTATTGTGTCGGTAGATGTGTAGGTTACCTTCTTATCATATTATGAGTCGAGTCCTTTGCATGGAGGAAGATGGCAACGCATTTGATTAATATACTAAACATGCTCCTTTTATGTAAATCGTTTGTTATGTTTACCTCTATGGGCTCATATCGCTACTGCTTTTGTACTTCTGTACAGAATGTTCCATGGAAGGCATTTTTCCGAAGTCCAGCCGTCTGGGCAATGATTTACGCACATTTTTGCGGAAGTTGGGGACACTACACGTGTCTGTCTTGGCTGCCTACTTACTTTAGGTACGTTATTTACATTTTTTGGATCTTAACATTGGGATATTTGATAAGTCTAGTGCTCTCGTTTGATCTCCCTCTTCGAGTCATTCCAGTGGTATATTCCTCTTTAGTGTTAAATGGCCTTCATGACCCCCTGAAAACCCTGAGATGTTATGTCAAGCTGTTAGATACAAGTTGGTATCTTCAGTGTCCATATGTTTCAATTTCTTTCTTTTTTTTTCTTCAGCAATACAATTAAATTCAATTTATGTCTCTTGCAGTGAGGCACTGGATCTTAATTTAACAGAAGCCGCTGGGGTAAGCTTAATTTCAAATGCCTCCCCTCTCCCCTAATAAAAACTGGACACAGATAAATTTTTATGCGTTACCCTCCGTGAATACCTTCATACTTCGTAAACTATCAACTTCAAGAAAAAACTTCACTTGGGTATATACTAACCAGTCATTCATCAGAAAAGATTTTTAGGTTTTGCTTAAAGAGAAACTTCATGAAAATACATGGTCTTATCTAGTTCTTCCATATCCTTGTTAAACACATTATAAAAATTCGCTTGCTCTTTGGTTCGGGCACCGGAAGTTTAAACAAGTTAAACCTCCAAAGTCAAATCTCATTATTCGGCATGCCTTGTTATGTGTTCATACATAATGCTATAGCAGAGATTTGACAGATATCTCTAGCTTTGCTACTACATATCTATTGGATTGCAACTATGGCTTGTTTGAATTTTCTGTTTCATAGAATGCTGAAGCCTTGACATTTTATCTGAAATTATGCTTTCTGATTCAGGTTTCTGTGCTTCCTCCATTGGCCTCAGTTGTTGTTACCAACCTTGCAGCACAATTTGCTGATAATTTGATTGGTCGTGGAATCGAGACAACCACAGTAAGATTACCAGTCTTGCTGAAAGTTTATATTGCTTCTATCTAAGAGCTTCTAAATATTATAATTTAATGTAATAGGCAATCAGCATAGCCTAGAGAACCGTCATAGTCCACTTTTTTAAGAGAGGAATATCTTTTGGTCACTACCATTTAGATTGTTCTTGGCTTTATGTTCTTCATTTCTGGCATGTTCTTGTACAGGTACGAAAGATTTGCCAAACGATAGCCTTTCTTTCCCCTGCTTTCTGCATGACGCTTTCTTCGGTAGATTTTGGGTTGCCACCTTGGGAGGTCGTGGGACTACTTACGAGTGGTTTAGCCCTTTCAAGTTTTGCTTTGTCAGGTAATTAATTTTAAATCTGGTCTTTTGTTTAACATCTAATGATGTTAAAAGATAAATGTTTGCTGATGATACATATTTTCCTGCAGGGCTTTATTGCACACATCAAGATATATCCCCTGAATATGCAAGTATACTTTTGGTATGTAGTTTAAGGAGACTGATTTTAGCTGTTGATACTGATATCTAGTTTCGTTATATTTGCAGCATTGCTGATTAATTTTCCAACTTCTACCATCTGTACTAGTGAACTCAATAAGAAAGAGGATATAAGAACCAGATCAATGACCATACCAACTAGGTTTTTATATTTGTCCAATGATAATACCAGTCCATATTTGAAGTAACCATACGCTAGTTGAAGCACTTAAAACTATGTGTCCTAGTTGAAGTAACCATACGCTACTGTATTGGGCCACCCGAAATAAGTCAAAGCACTTAAAACTATGTGTCCTAGTTGAAGTAACCATACGCTACTGAATTGAACGATAACTAGATGGATAACAGGGATAGCCTTAGAACTCTGTCCCGATGAGCATTTCCAGTGGTGAGGTGGCCCTGCCAGCTATCTTGGCCAATCTTACCAGTCGAATGAGAAATTGAAAATGTAAATGGTTCATATGTGGCATGACAGATCTGAATTGTTTCTTGGTATGAATTGTTCGTTCCCGTGTCTTTTGATTGCTTGTTAATCTTATACCGTTGTTGTCTGTAGGGTATTACCAACACTGTTGGGGCAGTTCCAGGCATTGTCGGTGTAGCTCTCACGGGCTATCTCCTCGATTCGACCCATTCTTGGAGTGTATGTTTTACCTTCATTTCTACCAAAGCTTGGTGTTATTTGACTTACTCCGTTCCTCATTTTTATGTCATCTGTGCCTTGCAGATATCGCTATTTGCACCCTCGATCTTTTTCTATTTGACTGGTACGTTAGTTTGGTTAGCTTTTGCAAGCAGCAAACCTCAAAGCTTTTCCGAGTCAGAGTAAGCTGCAGTACAGGGAAATTGAAGTTTCATTCTTTTCCTTATAAATTGTAAAAGCAATGTTAGCTCATCCGGTTATTATTCAGTCTTATGTACATCCCTATAGGAGGAATATCATCTTGTATTCTATGTCAGAGTCGACGATAGAGGCCTGTTCCAACTGCCTATTTGTTGTTGGTAGGCTATGGATAATGTATCTACCATATAACCATGTAGAGGATCACAGATTACACATTTATAGCAGGCAGGTATTTACCTGTTTTGCTAATTTTGAATACCAGTTATGCGCTTGCCACTTCATTAAATTCCAGCCAGTGAATGAAAAATTAAGTGTTGATTGTTTTGTAATTACAGCATTATGTGTGTTTATCTGTACCTATGACTTCCATAAACAAGACCTCAAGGTAATAGGCTAAGTCCTCATGAGCATAATCTCTGCCTTGCTGACTGATTCTCATTAAGAATAAAGAAAGGCAGACCTTTCTAAACAATGCTTTTCTAAATATATGTATCACACTTTCAACAGTTCTTAGTGAACCAATTATAAGATGGACACCATTCTGGTTCCATCTATTTATTTGCAAGCCGGAAGAAGAATGTAAGGCATGTGGACAAATACAACTGAGAAAGGTCCTACGGTTATCGGCTCCGAAGAATTCACATGTAAAGGTGTTAAGGGAGGAATTTCACCAGAAGAATCTACGGTTAAGATATCTCCATTAAGTAGCATGACTTGGCTCTGCAAGTTACCATCTTTTGCTGTTAGGTGGTATTCAGCTCTTACTGTTTCTACTGTTTTGTCCTGGTGCAACCTACCAGTCCTTGCTCTAGCTCTCTTCAAATGATGCTTTGCATATAGGCTCCAAGTACCGTTGAAAGCAATATTCGCTTGAACAGTGGTGTTGCCACTCAGATTGATCAACAACAATGTAATCCCTTGCTGCAGGACAGTAAAAACTAGTGTTACATAATGCTTAACATAAGCTTCTGCAAAATGTTGGGTTTTCTTGTTTAGCTTACTGATAGTTTGGAGCAATGAGCATAAGCTCTGATGCTATTCGTCCCAGAGAAGCTCGTCGATAGAACTGTTGTTCCCATCAACCGGTGCCACAGAAGGGCACTGTGCAGAGAATAAGAACGATTATCAAAATTGAGCTTTCGGACATTAATTAAGAGCTTTCAATGTTTCAGTTGACAAAAGGTCTCAAGTAAATCACCTATAGTAGTCTGGATTTGGGACGAAGGACGTAGTGTTAAGCAAGCCATAGTTTCCTCCTATCAGAGTCTGTCTGCAATAAGTTTTCGTATTATACTTTGCTGACATACCAAGCTGATCCAAGTACCTGTGTTGTATCATCAACTATGAGCTTTCGGAAAATGAGCGGGAAAATGCCTATAATCAGGAAAGATAGGAAACTACAGCTTCATTAGTCTCACCAGAAACTGAACACAAATGCATTTGTAACATGATTCCGGCCACTGTTATAAGCCCCTCCTGCCTCACCAACCCATGCAACTGCAGAAGTCCCAGAGCTCTTGAGAATGTTCTGGAGACTTCTAAATGTGTCAGCCTCTCCGTCAAGATATGATGGGTTGAGGATCTTTTCAATTAGATGTTCATCAACTCCTACAAATTTGCAGAATATATAGTTTAGAACTTACTCAGAGCCAAAAAGACTACGAAAAAGTAGAACAGAACTGATGCTATTACCTGGCCCTAGATTGTAAATATGGTGTGTCATAACATCCACCTTGCTCTGTGCCTTGTTCAGGAATTCTGTAAACCATTTTGCATCAAAGAATCCTCCAGGTGCTATGACTAGTGGCTTAGAGTTACTATCTTTGCAAATGTCACCCACAACGTTATTCAGAGATATAAGGTCTTTGGCATACTGATCTGATGAAACTCTTGTTCCTACTCCACTGCCGCTAAGCTCATTTCCTGGTGACCAAACAGATAATAAGGACATAAAGCATTCACAACTTACAACATCCATTGCATTGTCATTATTATGAATCTGGGAATATGATGAAATAAAGGCAATGCTAGTGTACCTAGCTCCCAGCCGTGAATATCATACCCCTTTTCTACAGTATAACGTATAAGAGATTCAGCATTTGAAGGGTCCCAAGCGCCTGCAGCAGACCCATCAGGCTGGATGATTCTTCCAGCAAGAGCATTTAGTCCAAAAACAATCAAGGGCCTGAAATTGAGTAAGACAACACCACCGTTTATTGTGATTATAGATGCCTCGAAAACAATCAGGTCCGAAGATTATATATATAGGGAATTGCTTTTACCCAGCTTTCTTAAAGAAGGCGTTCAGTTCATCCCATCGCCGCAGTGGTAAGCACCCTGGAGTGAAACCGAACATCTGTGAGGACGTATTACTGAACGGGCTACATGGAAATTTAGAATCCTTGCTTTCGTATATCACTTTATCTTGCAAGGTGCCACCCAGCCTAATCTTCAAAGGGGAAAAGGCTGCATTATAAATGTTTCCAAGTAAGAAACTTTATCAGTAGTAATAAGCAATGGTTTGAGTTCAGAGTAAAATCAGCCAAAATAAACAAGAAAAGCTAGGAAGCAGCAAGTACCTCGTATAGCATTCAGCAAAATCTGGTTGTTGAGATCCTGTACAAATCATTCAGATCAGGGCATTGTTAGCAGGAAAATCTAAACGATTCCAAACAAGAATACATTTCACCTTCAAGAAAGGCTTTTAGAACTACAAATCCAAAAGGACAGAAACCCCTCTCTGGTGCAATTTCTAGTACTCCAACATTTCCATATAACCTACCATGGAAGACATCTATTACATCTGTCAATTTACGATGGAGCCAAAGATTCACAAACCGTAGTTTGAGACATGACACAGGATATGTCTCCAGATTTTCATAAGATCCTTAAGAGGGTATACTGATTTTTACTTTATTCTTACATGACCGACAATTGAAACACCATTGATGGTAATCATGTGTATGGATGCAACACCCTCATCTGTTCAAAACATTTTCTGACCTGTGTCCTCATTTCTATATCTATGATTTTTCACAAAATTTGATCCACCTATCCTGAAATACAAAATTGTGCTTGGATAGACATCCGGAACCAATTCTATCACAACACTCCAAGCATTATCGATAGCAATAACCAGGCAATATAGCACGAGCCAGCAGTAAATTTGCTAAGCTTTGTGAAACTCTCCAACTGATACATCACTAGAGCTTAAGCTAGAGCAATAATCAAGTAATATTCTTGCAGACATTTTAAAGGAAAACATAGAAGCTAAGTAACAATTAACAAGAGGTCCCCAAATAAGCATGCTCCCACAAATAAAAACAAGTTAGCATTGCGAATGGAAGTATATATCACAGAGTACATATAATGATATAATCATCCAACAAACATAACTCAAATAGCATGTACAGTTCAGAGGCATCATGATGAATCAAAAAATGTTACTTCTAACTTAAACTCATAGTTAACAAGAAAATCACCAAGTTACTCATACTATCTAACTTAAGTACTTAACTACTAAAGCCTCTATCACAGTGTAATGCAAGTATGCAACAAAACAAACTGAGCTCAAAGAATCAGCAAAAAACCATAAAGCTCAAACTTTTCAGCAACTTGCAACATCATTACAAAGAACAAATAAAGATGGCAAGTTTACCAGATTGAGCAGAGAAGCATGACCCCAAGCACAAGTACCATAGTCACATTTCTCAGGAGGCCACCAATCCAATGTAGCACAAATGAAGTGCTCATCTGTCTCTGCAATGCCAGCTCTTCCATCTATGTTTACAGTTCCCTCCACTTTCACTGAGCTTGCTTCTACAAAAGCCAAGCTTGAGCACAGAACAAACACCACAATACACAAAGCCATTGCAGAAATCTGAACAACCATCTTCAGATTTTTACTACAAAATCTTTCTTAAGTTTACTTTCTTTGCTTTCAATTAACAGCAAGCATTCTGTTACTGGGGGAGGAAGCAAGTGATATGGGAAACAAGTGGGGTGTTTTTGAAGCTTTATTATGAGACTGTAGAAAAAGGTGGGAAATCGAAGTTTTAAGTATAAATTGAAGAAATGAGTTATGATTCGCTTAAGGTGTCTAAACGTAATTTATAGTCAGACGTATAAGCTTTTAAGATTTATAGTCCCACCACATTTCGTCATATTTTTCCGAAGAGACTTAAAAGCCTATATGTGTGATAATAACTTATAATCAGATCGTTTTACTAAGTGTTCGTGTAAACCGAAAGTATAATGCTCTTTGACATAAAGTACTTAGATTTTTTTTTTTTTTTAGTTACTCAATGTGAAAAAAGGTTTGTTGGACGCATTGGCATCTCTGGTTCCTTAGGAAAGTGGAAACTCAACTACCATCTTTTATGCAAGAGTGTTATACTTTACAAGGACCACATCACTTTTAGAGCATATAGAAGGGAGGACTAAAAGAAAATGGACATGAACAAATGTTGCTACCATGCAACTTGCTAGATATCTGCATAGTGTGGGCATTTAGTGTCACTGTAGGGTGTAGACTGTATAGATAGTACTCCGTATTATTTTGTTTCTTTATTTCTTTTGGCATTTGACCTTTTATGTACACTGCTATACTTACTTCATATGGTATGAGTTTCACCTTCTAATGGGTTAACCTTCGAAGTTTAGATGTAGTAATAAGTCGAATCTGAACACATGATATGCTTTATAAGGGTAGCACTACTCGTATTTTAATTTCGTTCATTTGATACACTACTCTTATTTTCAAAACGTTGAAGACATTTTCACCTAGGTTAAGGAAGATACCATCATACCATTAAATTACATATGACTTACGGAGTATGACTATTATGAGTCTATGCTATTTAGTGCCTAGATTAGGCTTCCCTCTCAAATCCATAATTTTGTAGCTATACCTTAAGACTTGTACGTTACTAACAAGAATGGGATACCAATGAGTACATTCAGTACCTTATTTCTTTGGAGTGACTCCATAGTCTTTAATTACCACATCAGTTGAAATAAGTTAACCTTGCTTGTGAGTACAGGAACTAATAAGGGTCCATGCAGACTGATCTCATTGGACACATTAAAGCCACAAAATAAAGTCCCCACTGAGGAGTAAGATTGTTTAATATTTGGGAGTTTAATCTCCGTCTTGGGTGCAAATCCTCACATTTCCTACCTTTTATCGATTGGCTTAGTCCGGATTCGAGTTAGATAAAGCTCTCCGTCTGAATTTTAACACTGTTACCTCCTCTTAATAATTTTTCCAATGTTAAAATAAAGTTTTAACTAGCCAGCGCACTTGGACCAGAAGAGGCAAAAACAAAAGGCAAAGCAAGCTTTGGAGATCGTGATCTTTAACCTTAAAGGTGTCCAATAAGATCAGCTGTTGTTATGAAAAATATATAAAAGGGATAAGGAGTTAAACAATGTTTTTATTGTACTACTCCAAATCTGGCAATGGTCAAATGCCAGTCTGACCATGCAAAAGAGGTCAAAGAAGTCCACATGAATTCATATATTAATGCTTATATTGACTGGTTTGGTGATCTGTGATACTGCTAGGAAACTGATGGCAGCAAAACTGATGGCAGTGTGCAAATAAAAGAAGAGAGTACAATATATTAATATTATTTCCACTGTAAAAATAATCTAAGATTTAGGGTACCATTTGGCATCGATCGTCTGATTATAGTTATGGTGAGATCAGAGATGTATCAAATTTAAAGATAAAAATGTAGTTTTTTTAGATTCTAAAATAATAAGATACTTTTAAAATTTTGTATTTGTATTTTAAAATTTTTTTTTATTTCGCATGTGGACGTAATAATAACCATAACTTAGCTCAATTAAGCCTATTTTATATACTTTGTGTCAGTCCAGAGACTAAGATGTCTTACAAGCCTTTTTTATTTTTTAAGTAAACTCATCTTATCATCTATGCATCAAATTTCATCATAGAGTCAGATTCACATCGTAAATCTATTCCTCTTTAGACTTTGAGTATGCCATTACTCTTCTGAGACAGTAAAGCTCCTTACATTATACAAGCTCAGGATGACTTTGTTGTGTGACGAATAAAAACAAACCAAAGCCTTGCAAGTTGCAACATTATACTGTCACGTATCTATACTTGATGTCTATAAGAAGTCCATAACTTTGCTACTTTGTTCCTCTTGTTATTTTTTCCATTGGACTTCTGATTTGATTTGAGTCACCAAATTACTACGTCGTGGGTACACATCACATGGATCAGGTGAGGTCTTATAGAGAACAGATCATCTTGAGCTAATAGATGAGGTCTCATGAGGATATCATCAATTCATCATGTGTATTTGGTGGAATAAAGTCGCAAAATGTAACCTAACAGTCACCTACCATTTGGATGGATCGCTATTCGTAAATCCCTTAGCTTTCTTTTCTTTGCTATCAACATGATAACATACCCACTGCAACTTACGTGACATGTCTTCTAAATCAATCAAGAAGAACATCCCTCCTGTCTAAACGAAAAAGTAACATTATTTATCAAAAATCACAATTTTAACAATATGCTTCGGCAGATTATTAGGCTTTTGTCTTTTCTGATGAAAGATTGTGACTAAAATGGCTATTGTAATGTCAACAGTTAGAATGACTGTATATAGGTTTCGTTGGATTATAGCATATCAATCAATGCACGGAATTAGATGGCATGACATTTATTGATTTGATGGGCTGCTTCATCAAAACTTGAAAAGGATAAACAAAGGACAATATTCTCTTCGAGAACACTATGTCAATAATTAGAAGGCAATATGGCATGGCGAGAAAGACTTGAAGAGAACATTATTGGTAGTACACTATTTAGACCGTGAACCCATACTTGTATCATCGTCGATATGACTAACTTGCCACTAGAAAACATTATGCAACTTTCATTAGATGGTGAAAAATATACGATAAGCTTGTTTCATAGTTAATTTAACACGATACAAAATTGAAAGTACTAGTTCAAAAATAACGCTTCATGAACAGAATCATCGAAACAACTCAAAGTTATTATGAAAGTCCTATAGCCCTAAGATTTTCTGTATGTATAAGGTAGATTTTTTCTTGCCCTTAATCATTTCCACACACTTAGGTAAATTTCTCTTCGCTAAACATTGAAGCTACTAATTAGTGGTGACGTGACCAGTGACCATGACGGCATTGGTCCATGATGAAGGGAGGAAGGTCGGGCGTAAGAGGGAACAAAGCGGACCAGCACTTCTTGTTGATCGAATAAACGGCCTTACAACAAACTGAGCCAAGGCCCAAATGGCCTGTAGCAAAGGAGTTCAAGATCTCTGTTAAACATTTAGGAGCATTTATGTAAAATGAGAGGAAGCAATCTTGAAGATCCTTCTGCTCCCAAACTGAATGTCCTGAAACTGGGCCACTTGATATTGGCTCGTCGGCCCATTGTGCTTGCCCACTTTGGATTGATGCACTTAAAAGAGAGAAAATGAACAAGAAAACTAGAGATTTTGATGCCTTGAATTCCATTTTTGTGTGTGAGATAACAAACAAAGAGGATTAAAACTTGATATTTTGTGGTGAGTTGTTTGAGTGAAGTTGTGGAAGTTTTTATAGTGGATTTCATGCTTAAGTTTGTGAGTTTCAAAACGTTGTTTAGTCATTTACTTCGGTATGTTATTCATGGAAGACTAACTGATCTTTGACCCAGAGAATTAACATTAACATGGAGTTAAAGATATAGATGTAACATGAACATACAAGTATACAACGATATGGCATTAAGCTCGTAGATGATCTAATAATAGTGGTCAAAGTTACCATGCAAACGCAAGTTTTTCCTTGTACCAATTTGATCTTTCTTGTACGTTATTCAGCACTACTAGTCTACTACAAATGCTAACATTGACTATATTGATGGCATAATCTACATAATAATAGTGGTCATAGACTCATAGTAGTAACATGTCATGCAGGCCCTGCTTGATTAGCACAAAGTTGCTATTAGACTCAGGCCAAAGGCCTCAAGGATTGAAGAAGTTGCCATTGATGTAGCTTCATGGCCTTGCTTCTAGTTTTTTCTAATCTTGCAAAAGCATCACCCAGCTTAAGCTTCAGGTGAATGGTGCACTACTATATTTTAGATTTAAGGAACTCCATCAACAAAATTTCATAAGCAGTAACCTTCACTGTTTGCCTTGTACAGGATTCAGTAACTTTTTTGCTTGTTCAGGTCTGGCTCTGGCCAATAACATTCATGGAAACAAACACCACTCAGTTGCATATATACCATATTCAGGGTTTCTTAGGGAGAGAGCACAAGTTTTTAACAAAGGGTCGCATATCAGAAGACGAGTTCAGCAGCAGACCCACAAGAAGAGAACAGATAACTCTTATGACAGTTTCAAGCTAAGTGCTCTGGCTTTGGCCACACAAGTGAACTGATACCATTAGAATTATACCCTCAACAAAAATAGATGGTCTTGCATATACAAACATAAATTAAAAATCATTGATCGAGTAGCTCTATATTGTAGAAATTTTGAAGTTTTAAAACTTTTAAGTTTCAGCTGTCATACAAACCAATGAATGACACAGGTTTAACTTCAGAAAGCATGGGCTTGCACCCAAAAGAAATTAGCTTTAATTTCTTCACACCACTTACAAAATCGGTTTCCAAATCCCTGTCTTTACCTGTATACTCTTCTAGGTCTTCGATTATTTAAAATACGGTCAAGGGTAGCCAATGCATCCTGGAATTTACGAATCTTCATGAAGCCCTTCATCATAGAGACCTCATTATCCGAGAAGCTTACTTGCTTCATGATCATATCGACAAGCTTCATGAGAGTGTCTTCCATAGACAGGGAACAAAGACCATCTGCCAGCATCAGAAATGAGGGGAAATCAGGCAAGAATCCTTTCTCCAACAACTCGACCAGAAAATCCACAGCTTCTCCGATTGGCCCCCCACTAGAACAAAGACCACGAAAGACTATCTTATAAGTTACAGCATCTGGAGGGTCACCCTTCTCTAACATTTCCCGGTAAAGCCTAAATGCTTCCTTTGTTCTTTTCTTATTAAAAAGAGACTGTATAACCGGGTTGTATGCATGAGGCGTCAGAATCATTCCTTTCATCTGAATGCTTCTGAGAAGTCGAGTGGCAACATCAGTCCGACCTGCCTTGCAGAGCCCCTGAATTAAGGTCCCGTAAGTAACAATATCTGGTTCACATCCAGTAGAGGTCATAGTTTGCACTATATCTGCTGCCTTTTTAATATCACCAGCCCTACAAAAATGCAGAAGCAAGGAATTGTATGTAAATTTGTCAGGTATTAACCCTTCCATTATCATCTGGTCCATCAGTTCAGCAGCCTCTTCCACCCTTTTACTTTTACAAAGCCCATCGATTAGAGTATTGTAAGTAACTAAATTTCTGGAAACCCCTTGGAGCTCCATCTGATCAAAAATCTCCTCAGCGTCTTCAATCTTCCTATTCTTGCAGAGGCCATCAATTATTGTATTATATGTCACCACATTTCTAGCACAGCCACTCGACTCCATTTCCTTTAGCAAGTCCAAAGCTTCATCAATTCTCCCTCTAGAACAAAGGCTGTCTATCAGCATATTGTAAGTGAATTCATCAGGCTGGCACCCGTCACTTTTCATATCCCGGAATAGCTCCATAGCAAGTTTATGGTTTCTGGACAAGCAGAGACCTTGTATAAGAGAATTGAACGTACATACATCGGGCAAAATCCCTTTGCTCGTCAGTAGGCGGACAAATTCAGTCGCTTTCTCGACCTGGTTCTCTTTACACATGGTGTTGATCAGAGTATTATACGTTACTGTGTTCGGAGTGCAACCCCTCAAAACCATCAACTCCAGCACTTCCATTGCCTCTTCGATCTCCCCCATTTTGCACAACCCTGCTATCAACGCGTTATACGTAAAAACATCAGGATCCAACCCTTCCTCAAGCATAGCATCCAACACTTCCAGAGCATGTTTAACATGACCCATCTTACACAACCCACTTATCAAAGTATTAAATGTAAACTGATCAGGATGAAACCCTCCAGCCGCCATTTCCTGAACAAACCCCAACGCTTCCTCCACCCTCCCCTCCTTACAAAACCCATAAACCAACACATTCACAGTCACATTCGTTGGTACACATCCCGCTCCCACCATCTGCTCCCTCACTCTCAATGCACCCCCCAAATTCCCCTCCTCAATATAACCCTGCATTATCGTCGTATACGTCTTCTCATCCGGCCTCAACCCACAACTCTCCATCTCCTCCATCATCAAAAGAGCAGGCCTAATCTGATGAGCCTTACAAAGACCCTTGATCAAGATATTATACGTCGAAACATCCTTCTTGACCCCGCTCTTAACCATCCTATCATGAACACTCTCAACTAACTTCAACTTACCCCCATCAACAAGAACATTCAACAAGAAATTATACACATGAGTACCACAACACAACCCAAACTCCTTCTCCATCACATCAATCACACCAACAACCTCACCAAACAATCCACAACCAACATAAGCCTCAATCACAATCAAGAAAGTACCTTCCTTGACCTCACAACCACACTCCTTCATCTCACTCAAAACCCTCTTCATAGAATCAAAAGACCCTCCATTTCCAAGCTTCCTAAGCATCTCCTCATAAACAGGCAAAGTGGGTGTGAAAGTAGGCTGCTTTGAAGCCCAATCAAACACCCAAAGTGCCATTTCTGCATCATTTTCTTTCCTCAAAGTTTCAAGCAGCTGCTTTGGGGTGAAATCTTTGGGAAGTTCAGTTGATAAAGAAGATGAAGAAGTTGGTTTTGCTAAAGACAAAGAGATGAATGAAATGGGTTTTTGAGGGTGAGTTGATAGTGTTAAGTGAGGTAAAGAGCATGGATAAGGTTTGCAGTTAGCTAAGAATGTCATGGATGCTGCCATTTCTATAACATATGAAGTTGCGTGAATGAAATTCTAAGACAAGCAAAATTAAAGTATGATCAATCAAATAGCATGAAGTTCATGTTTGTATGATTAGTAAAGAGAGATGGACTAACTCACCAGTGAAAGATAAGGAGTTGAGAAGACATTGTTGAAGGGAGGACTGAGGAGTATGGGGTTCATTCTTATTTGCGACTTTGTGCGCTTCTTTCAATCCCGTTAATAACAAGATTATTTATTTCCGTGAAAACTAGTTGATTAACAATACTTATTTCTGTTGATTCATTTAGATATTTTTAGTTCAATTTGCTAATTTTTTGTTCAGCTTCGATGCTTCTCTCAGGTCCTGATTCGATTAAGTTAAGTGAGTTTTGTTTGAAAAGAGCATGGCCTTATGGCCCGTACAAGAGGGTAGAGTAAGTGGTTATTTAGTTATCGACAAATGTCATAAGAGGTTCTAGTTCGTCGAAGGTTGGATCGAACGTTATATGTTGAGATTAACTCGGAATGTTCATACTAAACTCATAAGTTCATGGTAAGTTATTTATCTAGGCGGTTTAAGTAAATTGAGCTTATCAAGTGGCGTGTAATCTTCAGTATCCAATCAAACAACCATTTATTAGGTAAACGATGGTAGTGATTAGCGAGCTAAATTAACTGGTTTGACCAATTAGTTGCTTTAACGGGTAATTATCAAATATTTGGTGCATTCTTATTTTTTTTTTTTTTGAAATAAAATGTTTGGTGCATAGTAATACTCAATTGAGAAATGATAGGGGATAGTTGTGTTTTATATAAAGTGACTTATAAGAATATGTATGAATTTTGTTTTTAAAGGATATATATAGCATGAAATTTCATCGAACAGTCAAATACATGTCAAATCTTTTCAACATGCTCATTTCAATAGCATGTTGATTTTAGCTAACTTTGGAATATCCAATCTTTTCGCTTGTAGCTACCAAATAAATTTGTTTGTTTTTTTACCTTTCAAACCCCCAAAATTTGTCCTAATATGTTGTCTATCAAACATAATAATTGGCTATTTCCTGAAATTATAGCTTACTCAGCATACATTATATAGTACTACTCAAAAGAAGCAA
Organism: Corrigiola litoralis; assembly: GCA_901111285.1. NCBI lineage: Eukaryota > Viridiplantae > Streptophyta > Magnoliopsida > Caryophyllales > Caryophyllaceae > Corrigiola > Corrigiola litoralis. The sequence goes on along the minus strand of CAAKMY010095125.1, from coordinate 1,111 downwards.
TATCCATTTATCAAAGGGAAAAGTGCAACCATCCTAATGCCAGGGAAGGGAAAGATGATATATCTTGCTAGGAGAACAAATAAAAATCAAATAATAGAACCAAGACAAGGTTAAAGCAAAATAACGAGTACTCCACATCCCAAACATAAACGCAGTAGAAAGCAACTCCATTAGTGACTAGTTGTAAATGCCATCATGCTTGGAACCTCATCGCAGCGTCCACGGCCAACACAACACCACTGGCTGCTGCTGCAGCAGCAACGCCGCGTGTGACAGGATTAGGAAGCACGGCTGCAACAGGTGCAACCATCGCGAGACAGGGCCGGCTTAACCACAAAGCGAGTCAAGCCGGCCGCTTGAGGCCTCCAAATTTTTTAAAATTTACCTAGTTATCAGAAAGGCCTCATTTAAAAAAAAATAACAAGTAAAAAACACTAATAATAAGACAAAAGGCCTCATTTTGTAATTTGACTTGAGTCGTCGTGTATCGCACCTATTCCTCACAGATGACCTAGTGCTTTTTGCCAAGCAAAGGTCATCCGAGAATGAATGTTTTTTGTGCAGCATCAGGACAGAAAGTGAATTATACCAAGTCAAAAGTTTTCTTTTCACATGGGATTGATGAGACTCTCGCTGATGGGATCTCTAACATTCTTGATATACCAGCTAGGGGTGATCTAGGTAAGTATCTAGGGGTCCATATTCTCTCGAAAAGGGTCACTAGATCCTATATCCTGGACAAGGTAAATACAAGGTTAGCGGGCTGGAAGTCGAGAACCTTATCTCTGACTGGAAGAGTTACACTAGCAAAGGCCACTCTCACATCCATCCCTTTGTATTCCATGCAAACAACTCTACTTCCTAGATCGGTTTGTGATGAAATCGATAAGAAAGTACAAGGATTCTTACGGGAAAGCATTGAGGAAAGGCGAAAACTGCATCTAGTGAACTGAGAAATTGTGTCTGTTGGTTGTTTCTCCTAGTTTAGAGGAGTTATAAATAGAATAGAGATAAACAAATATCTTAGGATGCTATGTTAAGAATAGTGTTTGCATGGGTGGTGTAAAACATGTTTTGTTATGTTCCACTCATATTTTAGCATTTACGCACT
>CAAKMY010095104.1:0-29800 GCA_901111285.1 Corrigiola litoralis | reverse complement strand
TGTATTTTTTATATATTTTTCTGTAACTTTCTATATTTTTTGTAACTTTTCTGAACTTTCTGTATTTTTCTGTATTTTTTGTAACTTTTCTGAACTTTCTGTATTTTTTGTAACTTTCTGTATAATAAAATAAAAAACAGGGTAGAGAACAGGCCCTTAGTCATTAATGATATTAACCTGCCATTTTAACGGTCAAATAATGGTCATTTTCATAAACAACGGCTATTTTTTGCATTATAAAAGGAAGCAAGCTTCCCTCCCTCACAAATTGACACTACTCCCAATTAAAATTCCAAATTCGAAAAAAAATAATTCAAATATTCTGAAAAAGTCCCAAAAAAACACTTTAAAAATCACTAGAAAATAAAAAATTACTTAAAAATAAAAAAAATACACAAAAAACCCATAAAAATCCAAAAAAGCCTTCACAAAAAATACCCAAAACATCACAAAATATTCCAAAAATCCATAAATTCCCAGAAAAATATATTAATTAGGATTAGTTATGATTAATGATGTTTTAATATATTAAGACCCACTATTCTAACGTTTTTCTAACAGTGTTTATTTTTGGGGCACTAAACTGGAACATGTATGAAGTTGTGAGGTCACTAAAGTGGGATTACCTATAATTGAGGGCACGAAACATCGACGATATAGATTACTGCTTGCATGTGCCTTGTCCCTCATCTGTGAAACAACAACAGCAAGTCAAAACCATTGCACAATAACCGCAAACGTGCTCCAATGAGAGATAACATCAGAAAGCATGACAATACAGGCCTGCTTTATAAACTTCTTTCCTCTTTCTTCCGAGCCCCGCAAGGGGTGAAGGGGTTGGGAAAGGTAGGGATAAATTATTTGGACCTCTTACAGAAAAGAGAATAACAGGAATCTAAAAAGCCCAGTGAATACAATTTTAACGAGGTTCACAGAATTTTTCTCGATGTATACAAAAACAATATTACTTTAATCCCAGAGACAAAATTATCCCTGAAGTACACTTTATATACTTATACACCCATTTCAACTCTCTTACATTTAACAAGTTATCCGTCCAAGTATTTATACGGAACTACTTCACCTACTAGTTCGCCTTAGCCAAATAAGACCATGATCATCCAGGCAGACTAAACATTGCCAAAAATGTGTACCAACTAGCAACAAGGGACAAGTAAGAAACACATGCTTTGAATGCAAACATAGCCCACCGTCCAAAAAATTTAGCCTCCAAAATTGGCAAGTCTCTACATCCAACACAAGTGATGAGTCAACTAACACATAAACCAGGGCTCAACTGTATCAATAAAACAATCAGATGACGACAACAGCCCAATTGTTTAAAGGCTAACATCAAGTATTGACAAAGTTCTCACTAAAAGCATGGCATGTTTGAAAAGGAGATTGCCACTCTGCCAAGAAGTAAGAGCCGAGCAGTTAGCAAAGGAAACAAGGAAAACTAGCTTAGGTGTTCAGAATACATATGAAGGAGGGTTTCTGAAAAGCAACAGTGACAGATCTCTTTAAAACACCATCTCCGCATAGATACCCCACAGCTAAAGATTTTTTGCAGAGATCAAGATGACAGTCTAACCAATAGCTATCACAAAATTGAAACTAGCACAGAGGCTATTTCGAACCAAAACCCAACACGAAAACCGTTTTATAAATAACACCTCCAACACACACCATAGTCCATAACAATTATAAAATTTTGCTTGTGTGCAGTAGTTAATCACTGCTAGCATGCTAATACTTCTTGGGATGGTTTTGCATCTTGTAGCGAGCCACTAAACTCTTATGGTTTTATTTACAAGTGACGGGATGGGTGGTATTGACTGAAGTGGGCACCAAAACACTTTGCCATTTTTATAAAGGAGACAAATTGTAAGTATGAACACAACAGATGATATCAATAAAGTAATTCAATTGTGTCTAACATACCTCGATATCACTTGCGTAGTTCCTGGCACCATAAACTGATCCTGGAAAAAAGTTCGGAATTTGTTCATAAAAAGACAATATAGTACCTCAGAGATTTAAAAATTCAAAGTAAACTAACCAGATGTGTATCCACTGTGCCTTTGATGATAAGCCAGGGAACTAGTAAGACCAGTTGGAGGCACCACACTGTGACTGTGACTGAAAGAAGCAACAAGTAATTTAATATAGGTCATAAATGAAGCTCAAGTTAGTATGAAGGATACTATATTTGATTAACAATATCAAGGGTAAGCATTATTGAATGAGCCACAGCATTAAACAGCAAACAACCTAGAACTTGCACCAGGAAAGGAAGTATCCAAACGGGAGCGAGGATATAGAGGCATTTCTTGGTACCGTGGATCATCTTCCTAATACATGAAAACACATAAAACATTAATACACAGGAACCTACGAAGAAAAGCAGCTGCAACTCAATAACACTTACCACTGCAGAATATTGGCGTTTTCTACCAGATAAAGGGTTAGAGTAGTGCATATCCATCGGACCTGCAAGAGAAAAATATATTAGTATCACTTCATCGTATTTAGTAGATTAGGCATACAGATTTCTTAATTTGGAAAAATGATTACTATACAACTGCAATTTAGTTTTCCATGATCCCCCAGAGAAGAGTATTTTGAAATTGGATCATATCATTTTTGGATATCGTTTTTTATGTATACAACAAATTTTAGTGTAAAAAGTATTATTACAATGTTCTTTTAAGAAAAAATTAAAAATTGCTGACTTCAGCAGGAGAAAAGCTTTTCTTTCCACTATTTACATTCTACAGAATGTTTTTCCTATGGGTCTTTCGGAAACAGTTCCCCTATTAAGCCACCCTAGACTCCGCAGTCTGCTCAGGGTCAGAATCAGGATCCAGGCTGAATAGAAGCCAGCTAATTTTAGTTTGTATCTGGGCAACAGAATTTGTACGGAATGGGAAGCAGAGGAGAGTGATATATTCAGTGTCAAATGTTCAGGAGATGGTTTGTGGAAGTAAAAGGGAAAACAGTAAATGTACAGAGTGTTTCCTTTTTTCATCAAAAGCAAATATTACCATAATACTAGTTTCCTGCATTTCATTTCGGATTATAAAATTCAAGAGTGATATGCTTAATGATCAATGGATATCCTTAAAAAAAAAAAAAAAAGAGTTGAGAAGGTGCATGAGAGGCAGTGCAAATCTTGGACACACCATCTTGGGATTCTATCCTAGACTCCTAGTGAACAATCATGCAGCTACCACATATTCAATTCCAGTGTTCTGTATTTTCACCATTATATGAATACCAAAGTGTGAACTATAGGGAAACCAGATAAAAAAGTATTACACTGCAAAGCACATGTTTAGTTAAGTATGTAATTCAAGAGTTCCGTAATTCAATCAAAAGACAGAATCTCAATTACTGTTGCTTAGGATTGCATGTGGCGGCCTCCATGAAGCTTGTTCCCTCAATAACTGTACTAGTTCCACATTTGTAGAAGACCTCTCTGGAAATTGAGTATGGTAACGAGCTACACCAGGCTGCACCCTATTCCCAAGCTCAATCGGTCTTACATTACCTATACGAAATCAATACATCCATAATCAATTGACCATGCATGTGTATCTTGTAATAGATTAAATAATAAATATTATCTTAGATAAGAAACCTGAAATGAACAAAAAGGAAATTTACAGATCAATGAACATCAGATAGGATAGCAGATTGTGAACTGTACATAACTTTCACGTTCATCAAGCAAAGCTGTCACTAGAGAAGGTCACTAAAGCACCCCGAAAACTGAGGACCTACAAATACACATGACTTCTCCCAGATAAAAGTCCCAACATTGCAGTTATTGATTTTCAGTATCTAACCTTCAATTGGCAGATCTAGGGCTTGCTAGCCAAAATCATAGAACTTTTAATTGCAGCATCTGTATCAACCCTATGAAAAGAATACCACTACAGACAATCATCCGCTGATTCCTTACGGCGTTAAGCCTGTGTCCATACTTGGGTCACGATTCATGTCGTATTGACACGACCACACGGGAACGACAAGGGTAAATGCCAAGACATAGCATAAAGTAGCCCATCAGTCTTGATGATTATATGCCCCCAGATCACCCATCTAAATCTTTTAATTCAGTCTTACCCATTTTTGCCCATACAGTATTTGAGTCCTAACAAAATTTGCATTTCTAAAAAGTTCTCGTTTCGACTCTAAAATTCTTCAAATAAAGCCCACTTAAACAAACCCACCATGTACACACCAAAAAAGGCTATATTCTTCCCATCATGCTACTCCAAAAATCATTTCTCAGACATCAGAATGGACCATCCTTAAGGAATTGGGAAACGACTATCATTTAAGAAGAAAGATCCAGCCACAGATATAAAGAGAGAAAATAAGGCGATGAAAAACAAGTAGAATATTAATAATAATAATAATAATAATAATAATAATAATAATAATAATAATAATAATAATAATAATAATAACAATAATAACAACAACAACAACAATAATAATAATTAGCAATCATGAAATCGCAAACATCTAATCACAAAAAGAGTCAATCGAAGATCATTATCATTTTATATTTATCCTTTTCCGCAAGGAAATTCAATAATATATGAGAACAATATATACTTACTGTAGCTAGCTTTTGGCTTTGCTTTTGGAACTTCCTTGGCAACAGATTTTGCAGCTGGTTTCAGTTTTTTGCTCTTTGTCATAGGCTTAGCAAGGGAGACCTTCACGTTTACCTGGAAACATAGTTAAAAAGAATAGGTATGTCCATTGTCCAGACAATGAACTTGAACAGTAATAAGCTTTATGAAGAAGAATCAAACCATGGAACCATGTTCATCTCTTTCCCCGTGGCTAAATGTTTCAATGCATTTGATAGCCGCTTCTCGGGCTTTATAGCAAATAAAAGCAAAGTCTTTTCTCTTTGTTGTTCGTAGACTCCTAGCAAGAACAATATCGTCTATCTCCCCAAACTTTTTAAAAACATCCCTCACTTTCTGTTCGTCCCAAGAGGAAGGTATGAATTCTGCATAAACTGTTTTGACCTGCAATGAAAACTTGTGATGATCAATCCATCAGACCTCTCTCAGTAACAAATGCATTAAGGCAACTTATTCTCTCCAAATAAAATTGCTTCACATGCTTGCAGATGTCCAAAAGTATCCAATTGCAACTGGCAGCAACTCAATCAAGGACTGAAAGTTCAATCCCGTATATTAGGTCAAATTTTAACAGAACAGAAAAAACCCAAACCTTCAGCATTTCTTCTTCATCAAGCTCCTTCAAGGGTTCAGCCCATGCGACCTTTATCTCCTGATTCTTGCCAAAAGCATCTTTCTTTTGAAGCTTCCTGTAAGCGATCTGAGCATCCTTACTGGTTTCAAGTTCAACAAATGCAAATCCACGATTACGCTCGCTACTATTTGGATCAATCATAACTGTGACTTTATCTAATTTGTCAATTCCAATGTCGTGCAACAATTTGGTAAGCTACACAAACAAAAGGTCATTTAGTAAAAAGCACCAGGAAGATTGAAATACATTATACATGAGACCAAAAACACAGTCAAGAGACTCACATCCTCCTCTTTCCATTTCTTGTTGATATTACCGAGAAAGATTGTATCATTGCCATCAACAGGAGTTACACGACACTTCTTGCCGCAAATCTTTAGTAGCAACAATTGACAGAAACCAGAAAGTTCAGTCAGACATCAAAATAATTATAAGTTTCGCATAACAAGAGTCAAATTTGAACACTAATATGGGAGGGAAAATAAAAGAAATTCGCAAAACCATTACAGGATGTCTGTACACACAAGACAAAACTTAACAGTTGGTAAAGGTATACATGCATCCACATCCTAAACCTAATTGTGTAAAGTAATCTAAAAAATCACTACATTTGGCAGACTCGAGGGACTAGCATATAGTCTTTAACATACACTCAAATATCTATTTGGAGTTACTCTCAACAATAATGTGTTTGGATAGTCATTAGGAAAAGACTGAGGTAAAAAGAAAGAAAGAGAGCTCGAAGGAATTCCAATCCCTCCTCCCTCCATCATAACCAGATACTCGCCAGAATGGAATCATTCGACGGGAATATGACACTGGACGCTCCCCTACTCTTCCAACATTTATCCTTAATTGACTTCTAAGAGATGATTCCGAGCATCTTCAAGTAGACCCTAACATACACTACATACACTTGAGTATACAGGCTTGCACCCTTCCTAAAAAGCAACTAGCCTGTGCTTGCTGATGCTTGCCTGAGCCACTCAGGAGACAGTTTGTGACCCTAGCGTAATTTTTGTTTGGTACTGGAATCTTCTTTACCTCCACCCAAATAATTTATAAAGTCATGGGAGACCAAAAGACTTTGCCATGCTGGCCTAACAAAGTGATACTATATATCTGTGATTTGACTCGGGTTTAAAGAAAGCTTGGGTTGATTTAGCTTCCAGGGAGCTTGTCTACAGTCTTTTCTTTGCACCCAAACATAACTAGAGCTCACCATCCAAGACCATATTTCATTTTAACACTTCTAAACCGATCACAGAACTCTGTTAAATTGCACTACTGTCGAGTATCTAATCACAACGAGCCAAATACATCAGTTATTAACACAAACTAGACAACACTTGTATAACATAACACTCACTAAGCAACTAAACACCAAAGAAAGCGATAGCGAAAACAAGCAATCACAAGTACCTCAACTTGAGAGAACTTATCCAAGGCCTTCTTCGCCTCCTCAGCCGTCCCATACCTCAAAAACGCAATCTTGTTCTTCCCCGTCTTAGCATTGATAACCAATGTCAAGTCCACAATCTCCCCAACCTCCGAAAAGACCTCCCTAACATCCTCCTCCGTCACATCCGTACCCAATCCCCCGACAAAAACCTCCGTCTTCCTCCTCTTCTTCCGCTCCATCGCCCCTAACTCCCCGCTAAACAACCTCCTCTCCCCCACCTTCTCTTCTCCCCTCCTCACCTCCTCCAGCTCATTATCACCCAAATTGTTCTCCTCACCTTCCACTACATCACTCCACCTCACTTTCTCCTCATTCGCCTTCCCCGCACCCAACTCCACACTACCCGGCTTCAATTCCTCCGAACTAAAACTCGAAACATCGACTTTACAATCAATCCCACCTCTGACAACCTTTTTGGGCACTTTCTTGATCACCTTCTTAACTACCTTGACAGTCTTCTTCACAATCTTCTTCGCCTTCCCGCCACTCGCCTTCACACCATCCTCCTTATTACCCACCATTTCCGAGCCACCAATACTATTAGGTGGGTTTTCCGGAGATAAGATGACGTCAGGTTGAGAAATGTGATTTTTAGGATTGATTGCGTCATTAATTGCATCCGTGACGTGGTTGATGACAGCTGGAGGTTGTGAAGAGGAGGCTGAAGCGACGTCGTTGGTGGTCGGCCGTCGAGGGCGGCCTTTGGGGGGCATTTTTTATTTTTTTTTTTAGTGGAGATGAAAATGATGGTTTATTGCCATTGGAAGTACATAAGTTTGACAAATTGCCAATTTTCAAGACATAAGGCGCCTTGCCTTGACATTAGTGGTATGGTCTTCACTTTTTAATAAAGAACTAGCTCAATTGGCTAGAGCTCTCTTGTTCCAATCACGAGGTTAAGGGTTCGATTTTTATCAGTAATTTTGTGCGCACATTTCCAAAAAATAAAATAAAATAAAAACAAAAATAGTAGAGCCAATATCCATTATCCGTGTGTGCTCAATTGATTACGTGGGAGACAAATTAGTTTTTACCTTTTTTTTCCTCACTACTCCAATACCTCATTTTACATTGCGGCAATCTCATTCTCAATCAATAATGGAGTGTAAAGGTTGAGCATGTCTTTAGGGAGGGTAATCGTGCAGCGGATTGGTTGGCAACCAAAGGAGTTGATTGTTTGGAGAAGCTGAATATCGTCCAAGCACCCCATCAAGAGCTACGAGACATCCTAAGAGAAGATAATCTAGGAGTAGCTTGGTCTCGACTTGTGAGGTCAAGTGATTCTATTTAGTTGAGGTCCCCTCTTTTCTAGCATAAAAAAAAAAAAAAAAAACCTTTTTTTCCTCACTCTCTTCCATGATAATTTGGGAGTCCCATGATGATTGAGGTTCTTTTCTTTTTACGAGACAACAGAAATCCAGATTCTTTATGACTTCTTATACCTCAGATAAATGACCCCACCTGACTCACTCTTCATCCTCAGTCAGAACTCAAAACATGTTTCCTCAACACTCGATTCACAAACCAATCACAACTCCTCACCTAACCCACATCACTTCTAAAGTCAACAGACATCATCACACTCTTGAACCCTCACTTCCCCACTTTTTACCAATCATTTCTGTCAGTAAAAAGTCCACTTTTATTTCCTCCAAACTCACCAAACACAATCTAAACAATGCACCTCATTTCCCAGTCAACTGCATGGTCAATGATCATAAAAGTGACCAAAACTCACTACTTACACAACAAGAAAAGAAGCAAGAAAAAAAGAACTTCTGGGCAGCTGTCAGTCTCATCATTGGCACTGCTGTGGGCCCAGGAATGTTGGGTTTACCTGCTGCAACTATAAAGTCAGGACCACTGCCATCAACTATAGCCATATTGTTATCATGGGTTTATGTCATTTCTTCCATAATATTAGTAGCTGAGCTTAGTTTTGCTACAATGGAGGAAGATGGTGTCAAGGAAGTGAGCTTCACAGGGTTAGCAACCAAGGCTTTTGGTGCACAGTTTGGTGCATTTGTGTCAGTTGTTTATGCTAGCCTTAGTTTCTCACTTCTTGTTGCTTGTGTGTCTGGCATTGGCTCTATTGTCTCTCAATGGTTTCCTAGCTTGAATAATGTAATGTCTCATGCTTTGTTTCCTCTCTTGCTTGGGGGTATCATTTGGTTCTTTCCGTTCGATGCGATCGATTCGACGAACCGGTTTCTGTGCCTTTTGATGCTTGTTTCTATTGTTACATTGGTTGGTATTGGTGTGTCAGTTGCAAGAGCTAATCTTTTAGCTTCCTTTGGTAATGCATCTTGGAATATATTATCTATTCTGCCTGCGATTCCTGTTACTGTACTTACCTTGGGATTTCATGTTATTACCCCTTTTATATGTAAGATTGCTGGGGATAGTATTGATGAGGCTAGGAAGGCTATTCTTATCGGCGGAACTGTGCCGTTGGTTATGGTATTGTCATGGAATCTAATTGTGCTAGGACTTTCTGGGAGTGCGAAAGCTCAATCGTCTTCTTTGCAAGGAGATCCTATCAAATTGTTGCTCTCTGTTAAGTCTTCTGCATTGTTAGCTGTTCAGGGGTTTGCATTTTCTGCTCTGGCTACTAGCTTCATTGGCTATGCTGTTAGTTTCCCCAAGCAGCTAATTGACACTATGGAGTTGATTTTCGGGAGCAATAATTTCGGAACTGAATTGAGTGCTCAACCTACATTGGTGGAAAATAGGACTGAGGATGCTAGTAAACAATCAATCTCAAGTAGAAAAATCTTGGGTTGGGATTTGAGAGGATCGATATCTGCAGCTGTACTTATTGTTCCAGTTCTTGTTGCATCGTTTTATCCGTCGACATTCTCAAAGGCACTTGATTATGCTGGGGTGTATGCAAACTGCTTTTTGTTTGGTATTCTTCCTCCAGCTATGGCATACATTTACACAACCAGGAGAAAACTCAGGTAATCATTATGACCTTCATTTGTATGTCACTTGGAAAGAAACCAGTCTGGGACAGTAAAACTTGATCAATGTGATATTGGATCTGATTATATATAGAAAACCATATTGATTCTGGAAGTGAGGAAGTTTCTTTCTCCTTTTTGTTTTCTTTTTCTAGATGTCTTTACTACATATATTTGAGGGTCTCTAGTTTCATAATGGAAGATACAATGTTACAGAATACTATTGGTGGGAAATTGTTTATTCAATAACAGAAATTGCTTCTTCGTCCTAGCTGGTATTTTACTTTGTTGAGTTTGTTAATTGTTGAAAAGAAGTAGGCTATACTAGTCAATCACACTTTCTATTCATATCAATATTCAATTCAGGATTTTTCTGATTTTCTCATCTGAAGTCCTCTGTACGGCTGTTCCTTCTGTTTAAATTGTGGGAAAAAAGCATGGCATAGATGTTTTCTTAGTCTTCGAGCAAAGAGGTGATTGGTTTAGCAACTGACATGCCCATGTAAAGGAGGATAGGAAAAGACAGGGAGCCATTTGGATTGGCTGATGTTCAAGTGTGGGAAGCTGGATGTTGTGTTCAATCTGGAGGGTCACTGGCCTAGTTGTTTTCTGGAATTGTTCTGTAAGATAACGTAGATAAAAATATCAGTGAGTCTTGTTTGTCGAAGTATATATGTGGCGGTGGGGCTGATACAGAACGTACTGAACTAAGGTTGGTTTCTCTCCGAGGGGATAAGATAAGCAAAGAAGAGATCATTGGTAAAACGAAGGATGTTCCACTTTCAAGCTGGTGACAATCATGAGAGCCATTTCCCATGGATTTTTGAAGGTGAACTGGGCCACTTAGTGAAGTCTTGGTATTCCAAGTGCAATATTCAGCTGGGTCCTGCAGTCCTATGTTTTGTGGTCCTCAAGGGATACAATCAGCATTCAGCATCAAATTCTCAAGTAAATTGTGTGGGGACAAGGGCAAGATTCTCTAGGCTTATGGTTTTGCAAGACTGGCATTCCGTAGATTACAAGAAATGATCTGTTTCGAAAATCTGATTTCGGGGATGAAGCTTATCAGCTATCTTTTGTTTACAGTGTGAGCTTGGCAAATGCTGCACTTTGCTTATGTTTTCTGGTGAGTTTGTGCGATGTTGACTGTTTGGTGATTCCAGTTTGTCCTCAAATTATAATATAGCACAAACTTCAGAATTTGCTTTGTCCGGGAAGCATCATTTCAGCATTCACATTGTTCTTGACAATCGAAATTCCAATTTGGCCATAACACCTAGTCAGTCGGAAGTCTACTCCGAAATGAGGCATCCTGAGTGATTATCTTACATTGTGTTTGGTCGAGAAGTGTGTAAGCTTGGTATATTCACGCATATGGAAGACATGCTAAGGAGAAAGGACTGAAACAAAGGGGTGAATTTATGCTCTGATCAGCTTGTTTAAGAGTGTTGGGTTTTTTGTTAAGTTTCAAGGTATTATAGAGTTACAGGGAAGTTTACTTTGGCTTCCCTGCTGTTTCCAATAGTTCTATGTCGGGTAACGTTTACTTTGCTGTTGTTTGCTTATTATCTTGAAAGTATGGCTGCAAGTTGAAATCTATAAATGGATCTTCAGTTTTTGGTCTTTGTGTATGCTTCTGGTCTGGTAATGCAGAGGTGTTCTGCATCCCTTTCGAGTAGGAACAGAAGAACCTTAAGCTTGTTACTGCAACCATGATCTTGCGTGATTCCCTGATGCGTGACATTGCTGTCATTCTTGTTTTGCGAGCATTAAGCCCAGTTAACTTTTGCTCCCAGATCACACTCACATTCTCAGCTGGTCACAAGACTATCTAGTGCTGAATCTTCTGTCCCAGCTACAGCCACAAGCCCACAACCCAATAGTTTTAACCAGTATCAGGGGCAATCTTCTGCAAGCCGTATCTTACGGGGCTGAAATAGTCTTCATTTGTTTGATCAGAGACTTGAAGGCAAGCGTTTTCTTCCAGGGGAAAGTATCTTGTTGATGGGAAATAGCTGGATACTCTATAACATAACTGCATCTTTGTCCTAGCTGGCTTTTTTTCATTAGTTGAGTTTGTTAGTTGATGAAAAGTAGCCTATAGGTAGTCAATTTACCTATTCTACTCAGATATCAATTCGGAAAATTTCTGTTTATCCCATCTCAAGCTCTATATATCATCTCATCCTTTTCTGCTGGTAGTCGAGCTTTGCTCTTAATTTCTTAACTATTGAAGTTGAGCTTGCTCCTTTTCTTTCTGCTTCTTTAATCATTGTTTTACAGTCGAGCTTAACTTATGCAACATACAACAAACAAGTCTTGGCTTTTGTGTTAAATTATTATTTAACATAGGGTTGCTTCCTATAAATAAAATGATAAGGGCAACCAGGTCAAGGCATTCTCACTACAGATAGCAAATTTCATTCTGAGCTCTGTATTTTCATTCTATTGCTTCATCTGCTTATATTTTTGTGATTATTATAGATTTTACAAACGAGGTCAGTTGTCTATCTTTTACCATTAACATTGCCACCCTCGTAAAGGGCGCTTGTGAATCCAACTACATTTCATGTTTCAGAAGGGAGTTCTGAACTAAAAAATGCTTCTGCAGGTCTCATCTGCCTGGGAGAAATATGGTGCTTTTCCTTCTATTCAGCATTGCAATGATACTGAGCATCTGGCATTAAAGTTTGCATGGCTATGACCAAGATTTCCGGACAATGATGTTGTTTTGTGAGTCTACATCTGACCAAAACTCACCATGGAAGGAGTTTACTAAATCAGAACTGGAGAGGTATTCTTACTTGATCTAAGTGGATGCAGGTTGGACATGAAACGACTTAAAGCAAACCTAGACTGAGAACAGTAATCTAGTATGGGAATTGTACGCATGTTGTCCTTATTTTCTGCAAAACATAGGAGCTTACATTGGCATCAGGGCTTTTAATCAAGGTGCAGACATCATACAATCAATGACGGTTGAGAGGTAGACTTTTCTTTCTACACTAAATATGATGACTTCTTTCTGCACTGTGTTAGTTTTATTCCTCCTCTGTAGGACAATACAACTATAATTCCATCTAGACTGACATTCCTCCCCAGTTCTTGTGTGCAGTTTGCTAAGAGAAACGAAAACCCTTGGTACAATTTTAGAAGAGACATAAGTTTCAATATCAACTCTTTGTTATTGATGATTTAATTAGTTCAAAAGAGACTCCCTAGTTCATTTCTGATATCTGTTCCTGTCATTACAGTTTCATTACCAGTAATATTTTTTTTCTTTTGGGAGAGGGTGCTAATGTCTTCAGTGCTAATCTGCTAATAACATGCTTTTGAGAACCATAAAGAACACATACATGTCTTGTCAAATGTTGTGACTGGAAAATTAAAAGGACCTGAACGGCTGAACCCTGTATCAGTTGATCTGTTTTAAGAATAAATTGTAGAGGTAGTAATTTATATAAAAAAGAGCTTTAGAGGCATTTCAAAGCAGTGTAAATTATGGCTGCTTTTGAATTAACAATCCTTAGTACATCATACTATCATAGTATTATTCACTTTTTTGTGCTTTTATATTCTGGTACACTAGGAGCTCCTATATAAACAGCGGTATTCTGGAACTCTGGAAGCTCACAGGCCATCGCATTATTGCAAAAACACCCTCAAGGAGGGCTTCAAAACATCACACAATCATTATCCATAGGATTAACTAGGGCCCATATACCGACTGTCTTGTATGGGAATGTTCTACATGTTATCTACAAGAAAAACAGTGCTGAAGTAAGGAAAAAGACCAATCAATTTTTTTTCTAAATTTGGTCAGCTTTTAACGGCGAAAGGGGTGAATGCGGATTGTAAGACAGGTTCCAATCTTGGCATTCGAGAGGACCTAATCGAGACAACCTCACTCTGTGACAATTGAAAGATCTATAATAAGTTTTGATTGCATTTTATTTTGCCTCCCTCAGCCTAGTAGAAGATTTCGAGCACTGTAAAAAAATTCACATCTTATTGCTAGAAGCACCTTTCACATGCATGAACTTTCTGTACACTTCATTAAATATATGAAATCTTAAACACCATTATACAAACGAAGAAAAGAAAATTAAATTGACACTAAGTTCTTAATCCTCAATATGTGGAGGAGAAGATGAAGGGGGGTAAGACCCATATCTATAAGCCACATAAGCTCCAATAGCCACAACTGCAGCTACTGCAACTCCGAAACTCACTGCCACCTTCTTCTGCACTTTCAGCCTTGCTAAGGAGTTTCCAAGTCCAAACATATGATCCTTTGGTTGATCAAAACTAGCACTTGCTCCCATTGCCCCGCCTCCAGTGCTTGGAGCCGTAATTTTTTGATCATGAGAAGCCGAGGCATTCGCTTCTGGCTGTTGAGTAACCTCTGACGGTGGAGCCTGTGATGATGTTGCTGCAATCGGCTGCTGTTGCTGAGTTTGGGGGGCAGTTTCAGCTTTCTTGGGCATTATAACTTGAAGTTGCCCGCCAGTAAATTTAGCTCGAATGTCATTTATGTCACAGCCCTGTGGTATCTTTGTTTCCTTAAGGAAGTGAATTTTTTTCTTGCCATCTTCTGATTGAGGTTTCTCTCCGCTTACTTTGAGGACTCCAAGATTATTGACTTGAACTCTCAGTTGATCTTTCTTAAAGCCTATGCGTATAGAGAACGAGTACATATCATAAATGAGCTCATTTCATTCAGAAATTGTGATCATTTCATGCTTAGTAAAGGTAAGCTTGCAAACAAAAGTATTTTTCATATTGACACAAATCAAGTTTAAGAAAAGATAAAGGAAGCCAAAGGCATACCATTGAGATGGACGACTAAGGTCTCAGCTCCTTCCTCTTTCTTCCATTCGCAGTAGGGTTCAAATACGACATCAGAAGGTGTAGTAATTGTTGAAGTCTTGCTCTTGCTTGCCATTGATTTTGGTTTGCTTAGCTTTTGTTTAACTACAAAATGTTGAGAAAAAGTATTTGATTGTTGAGTAATCTGGTTTAGCTAAGCCTCCGCCCCCTTTTATAGGTAATGTTATAAAGGCATCTGTAGTTCCTCCCATTAGATTTCCTCTGAAAAGAATTATTCCTCTTTGCTTTCTTGATTATTAAGTTGCTTTCTGTCTCTTGCTATGTTTAGCTGACTCTCCATTTGGAAACGCATACAATATTCCTCTACATATTTAATTCAAAAATTAAATCCTAATAGCTTTTAGATCTCTTTGCAAATAGGTTTTGCTGCGCAGTTACAGACTCCTGTTACAACTTTCAACCCCAATGTTACTTCCACATTTCTTTTCTCCTCCATTCCGAGAAGGTTAAAAAGAGATATTTTATGCTACCGCTTATTTTCCTAAAGTGGTTAAGCCTATCTTTATCTATCCCTTGCGAATACTTGCTCTAGACACGTAGCACAAATTCGTAGAAAAGATCCTAAGAGTAGACGGTCTCCCTACCGGATGAATCAACTCAAGCTTCCTACAAACGCAAGTCGAATAAGAGATCGATATCCCTTTGTGGGGCTAGTATATTACTATGGTTCCCTCTACTTTTATGATAAAAAAGCGGTCTCTCCATACGCTTTCTAATGTCTCTTACAGAAGCTTGGCAACCCGTTGTCTTAAAAAAAAAAAAAAAAAGCTTGCCAATCTGACAAAAATTGGCATCTCAATCAGTCAATGCATCCCCAAAGAAAAACTTACAAAACCATCCTTCTATTTCTCGTAAATAAAGTAACGAAGTATGAATAAACCAAACAGTTTCTAGTAAAAAGGAGCTGACGAGATGAATGCTTTAGGCACAAAGCCACTGGAAATTAATACTTGTAGTCGCGAACGTTTCGTGAACAAAGTCGGCCAACGTTAAGTTTCATGGTAAATTAACCACACTAACGACAGTTATTGAGCCGAGTCCAAACACTATCTTGATCAGCTGGTTTGTGTTCGCGAACAACTTGAATTCATGTACTGTATAACGTAGTGTACGTATATATATTGTTTAATCATGTATAACGTAGTTGTCTGAGCGTCTTGAATTCTGATAGGAGGAATTATGAAGATTGCATAGTTGTGAGTCTTGAAACACTTTGGTGCTTCTCTGTAGTTGCGTGTCTTGTTCCTCCGTAGGACCTCAGGCTTAATAGCGAGAGCAGTGTGCGTGGGGTTGCCTTAGATGGTTATGTCAAGGATTCATTGCGCCTAGTGCTGAAGTGCGTACGTGTGAGGGTTGCGCTTATGAAACCAACACAAATTACTTTCATTAGCAGTCCATATCTATAACTCCTTTTTTCAATGAAATTTTAGGATTATTAAATCGAAAGGCAAGAATGCCGAAAGAGTGCACTTAGCGCACCCATGAAATAAAAACATAGTACTATCACCTTCTCCCTATGTCCCACCCACTGGCTTCTCAACAAATTTCGAATTCCTCCTAACAATATTCAAGACGCTCAGACAACTGTTTTACGTAAAGAGAAAGCATTAGGAATTGGAAACTATAGGTATCAGTAAACGTACGTATTTCATGATAGTGAGTCTACCTTAAATTCTCAAATGAACATCTAGATAGAAGGCTATCTTCACAATGGACAGCAGGACATATGATGATAGGCACAAGGTTGGTACCACCCAGTTCAGGGAAAAGTTGGCAAAGATTCACTTCATGTACGAAGGCCCTGTTGACAACCAACTTTCATCAATTGTTCATAGACCACTTCATGAGGCATGTTGTGCAACTTAGATTGATTGCATCGAACATTTGTTCCACTTTCGTATTGTACTCATAATAACAGTTCATTCAGAGGCTGGCAAGTATTTGGTAGCGCGGATCTATTCAGAAGTGGCCAACAAAAATACGCATTGGAATCTGAGATTGTGCATGCCATTCCAGTCAATCATATCACCTATATGTTGCAGTATATCGATCCTTCGGGCTATGAGTGATCTGATACTATATCATCTATTACTAGCGGAACCACGACATAATTGTTCACATTCTATAAATCTTGCTTTAGCTGTGCATGTTAGCAAAAGTTAACAGTATTTCTCATGTTCCTGTTTCTCCTGTTGGTTTCATAGACTATTATTCATCAGTCCCCCGGCCATTCTAGTGCAGTCAACATCCTTCTCTTGAATTGAAAGAGCCCAGTTCCCGGTTCTGAGGACTGAGGTCCTTCGACAACGAACTAGTTAACTCGAACTTAAATCTGTTGTACCTCTCCAAAGTCCAAACCAATCAACCTTCAAATGTAGATGGCAGTTCCCGCTTCTTTATATTTCAAGTTCTTTATCAATGTTTCCATCTACTACTGCAGTATCAATTTTTTGACATCAGTTACCAGTTGCATGGTCTTTTGATATGCCACTTGCTGTTATTTAGTACAGTACTAAGGGGTTTAGATCTGACCGTTAAGTAGTGGCGGTATTGTCTATAGGCGTGTTAGGCATATAGGGTACACCTGTTCAAGACAACGATAGAGCTGGTAGTAATCAAACATACATTTCAATCTTTTGAATAATAGAAACAATGACATGAATTTTTGTTATTCATTCACCAATCAGGCTTCTTCATGCAAGAAAACATCGTTACACAATTTATCAATAATACAATAATACATCAAGTGTTGGAACCATGTATAATTACACCAAGGGAATAATGCACTGAAATAATTATATTTAGCCCGTCTCCTCAATGTATGAAGGAGAGAACGTGGATAAAGCCCCATGTTTATAGGCGACATAGGCTCCAATTGCCACCATTGTAACCATTGCAACTCCTAGGCTCACAGGGACTATCTTCCTTTTTAGCAATGTTGGTAATAAGCTTCCCAATTGACTTTGTCCAACAATCGGACCAGTCTTTTCTGCCTGATTACTAAGAACCGGGGCCTCAGCTTTCGACTCCTGAGTGCCGTCTGATTGTGGAGCAGCTGATGAGGTTGATGCTTGCTCCTGCTGTTGCTGCTGCTGAGGAACTTGAGGTGGAGTTGTGACCTTTTTTGGCATAATCACATGGAGCTCGCTATTAGTGAACTTAGCCCGGATGTCGTTTACGTCACAGCCCTCTGGTATCTTGGTTTCCTTCAGAAAGCGACTGATGCTAATTCCTTCTGCGTTATTTGGCCTCTCTCCGCTTACTTTGAGGATCCCAAGGTTGTTGACTTGCACCCTCAGCTGTTCTTTCTTGAAGCCTAGGCATAAGAGAAAGGAAAATGCAGTTTAGAAATTGATCTCTTTCTTCTTCACAGTATGAATTATTAACAAGTTCTTAGCTTATGGGTTATGATAATTGGTTACGCTGACATAACTCTTTAGTTGCTAACTGTATGGCTCTCACTCAATAAAGGGTAATGACAACAAGTTCTTAGCTTATGATACTATATTCAGATCCTGTTAAGTCGTGACCAAGATTTAAAATGAGAAAGTAATGCACAAGGATTAGACATTACCAGGGAGATTTATAGTTAATGTATTGGCTTCTCCCTCTTCCGACAGTTTACATTCGGGTTCAAAGTCGATGTAGGCTGGTGCTGCAAGAGTCTTAGCCTTGTTTCTAATAGCCATTGATTTTGCTTTGGTTAGTTGTTCTATATTCAACAAAGTATTGTAATAAGATAGATTGTGTGAATATTGAAGTAAAGGCCTTCTTATATAAGTGACGATAATGAGGGCATCTATATGTTCTAGATTGAGATTTCCTCTGCAAAATTTTATTCCTCTTTGCTTTCTTGCGTTTTAAGTTGCTTGAGCCTTGATGTCTTTTGCTGTACCAAGTTGATCTCCTGCAGCAAAGGGACATAAAATATTCCAATGTGTTTTGCATTCATTTTTCTTCATCTCTTGCGTAAACCTTCATAGGAAATTGCAAGATTCCTACCCCGAGTTTCATTAAGTCCAAGTGGCTGAACTCTCATTAGTTTTTCTTTTCAATAACTCTCATTAGCCTTCCTAATATTGGTTCTTTAGATAGGAAGCTTAGGTAGGAGACCAAGTTCCAAGAGATGCTTTCTTATTTTGCTTAACGTAGCCTTTATGGACCTAATTTATATGAATGTCACATGCGTGAATATGTAGACATTATGAGCCAATTCTTTGCCTATGCACTCGGACGAAACAGCCTGGCATGACTGAACATTTAGCCAAGAACAAAATTGCCAATAAGAGAAAGGTACTCAGAACAGCCAGTAAAAGGGATTTTTGAGTCTAGCTTAGATGTTTGCATGCGTGGTAGAAAATCAATCAGAAAGTGTACAGAAAGCTAACAGATCACGTGGCTTACTTTTAACTAAAGTTTATAATGGTAACAAAATGTTCAAAGTGGTAGAACTTTTTTTTTTTTTTTGAGGGAAAGTGGTAGAACTTAGAAGTGTGATCATTGGCATTATACTCCATAGTCTATCATTGAGAAGTGGATTTTCTGAGATCATTATGTTTCAGATCTTTAAGATGCTTTTGCAAAGGCATCATAGCTTAGACCGTTATCTGTTATTCAGTTCTGAGATCTCTCTTACTTTAACATCATCTTTTGATTCACAGGTCCACAAGGAAAGAACACATGTAACTGCCCCAACTACTCCCTGTGTTGGTGCTTTAGAGCTGGCTGTTGGAACTTTACATACGTTTCAGCGGCCAAATTATTGCTTAAGTGAGCGTCTAGGTCCATACTATTAAGACAATTCAATTCCCTAGTGGTAGGCAATAATAGTCTGCGAATTTGGCCGTGCATCTGTATGCCTGTGCCCTGTCACAAAACTTCTGAATTAGCTTTCGCGCTATTGCTTGATTATTTGACCCAATTTTCGTGCATAACTTCAGTATACTTGATTCGAAACAACTACTCGTTTATACGTTATGCAGCACGAAGAAACTTATGCAGCCTCTCTACTATACCGCTGAGCTTAGTTTAGGGTAAGGTTGGCTACGCACAATGACCCCGATGGCCCATACATTTTATTGTTGTTGTTGCTGTCATAAAGAAAGCTATGCAACTGATGATTCTGGTTTTAGTGAATGGGGTACGTTAGTCTGAAAGTTAGGCTTTATAGTTCTGTAAAATATATTGGATGTCATATTTCCTCCCTTTATACTTCAACTTTTATCACTGTGGTCCTGTTTTTCGGAATTGAAAACCATTGTCAACCTCAGTTGAGTTGTAAGACACAAAATAATCGAGCTGAAAGAGAGTTAAGACAAACCCTTCAGCAAATTAATGATAACCAAGTAGCCAATCTTCAAAGATAGTACAACCAGAAAAGGAAATAATAGCACTGGAGTAGAGGAATCTAAGAACAGTTTGCAAAAGATACCATGATAAGAAAGCACTTCAAGTCCTGAGTAGTCTTAGTCTTACTTTTGATAATAGCACATATTGCTCAGCTTTTCTTTGAGCACAGTGAAACACTGAAACACTGAAACATAAGCTCTAACAAGTTATATCTGTTACAGTATACGTACAACAAGATCTCTAGTAATCCAAGATCATATTGATGATAGAATAATAACAAGACTAGAGTAGATCTACTAGTTCCTAGTGGGGAAGGCTACAACAAATTGCATTGCCAGCCATTGCCAAGAGAAAGTCTCTGTAATCCCCTGAAGGAATGGTCTGACATATTGCATCTTTAAGGTCTACCCTATGTTTTTGCTTAAAAACCCTTTGAATATCACCCATGTCTATCTCAGCTCTGCTCACCATCAACCTCGTTAGCGATAGCTTGCTCGTTTCTCCTCCTTCAGTGCTGCTTTGCAACATCTGCAAACAACATTTGTCGAATACAGAATCGTATTCGCGATGTTATAGTAAAAACATCAGAACTTTTGTTATGGAATTTTGTAATTCTTCAGTATAATGCACATACCTTGGCATAGTATTTAGGAGGATCTTGAATGCACTCAACTAAATTTCTGATGGCGTCCTCGAAATGTGTTGAATTTACCTTCTTAAGTTGCTGCATAATTACTGGACCAGTTAGGACCTCCTAAAAAAGGAGCTTTACAGGGACATATATTTTACATGTGCAAGTTAACACCAAGAGAAGTTACCTTCGTGTAATTGTGGCCATAGATGCGTTTATATGATAAAAATGTGAGCTTCAGCTGAGGGATACTTCTTTTGCTTAGGATTTCAAGAACCACAGCTTCATTAATGGTTATTGAACTTCCTTCACCAGTTTGGTACAGCCTCATTGCGTCACATTTAGCTATGTCTTGGCTCACATCAGCATGGTGCGCTTTGTGGGATGTTGACAAGGCTACCAGTATCTACACGGCCAAGAAATGTTTATTTCTTACACGAAAGAGTAGACCAAGTAGTACAATTTTATTTTTCTTAGCAGTTGGACCTTTCCCATATTTAAGCTAAATCAAACTAGTAATTCCTCAAGTGCATCATGACTGATTCTATATTGCCCTTTGAGTGAAAAGTCATCCACTGATGACTACGGAGTACGTTAGTGCTTTACAAGTTACAGAAATTAAGTCGGACAGAAAATATTTATATATCTAGTTTAGACCACTTTAATAGGATGAATGTACTTAACTGACAGAGTTGGTTGGAAACTACCGAAGAAAATCTATGTAAAAGTAGCATTTCTCAGTGAGCTTACCCTTTGGTAAGGATGGGGAGGCTCTACACTGATGATATCTTGGTCTAGCTGTCTCCTAAACTTTGTTTGGTATGCTTGCTTGATCATAAGAATATGACTTGATTTTCTACCCACAAACATTTCTACCAAAGCCTTGTAATCAACCTCATTTTGCTCAAGTGCTTCCTTGGCCAAACAAGCATCTCTGTCCCAAGGGTCAGACATCCAGAGGGACAAGGCCTCACATGCCTTAACTGATAATTTCGACACCTCATTTCCTGAACTGCCACTTAGCTTCAGCCTCTGCAAATGACTCTGCAGGTCCTCGCCATACATTGCCTTGTAAGTGTCCCTGATTTGTCTCCTTTGCACTGTTGTCGTCCGCGCCGCCAGAGTTTGAACTAGGGTGCTTAGCCTTCCCCATGAATCATGTATAACCTTGCAGTCACTCTCACAATTTTGGCTTTTGGAATGCTCAGGATGAAATTTGCAAGCCATGGGATTAGCTAAGCTTGTTATAGTATTAAGGTCATTAACTTTAAACTCAAGTGCAATATAGAAAGGCCACTATTAAAGAGGGAGTCTGCATCTTTATGTGGGTATATATAGAGGGTGAGGTGCTACCAAGTACTTGGGGTGCAAGGAAGGAATTTGGCTTTTAAGAGAAAGTTGGATCCACTATGGAAGGGTGAAATGGTGATGGCATTTAATATTTATGTTAGACTGAGTAGAGAAATGAAGATGGACCAAGGATTTCTTTTGGCTTATAGTGAAAGTTTGGTGGCTTTCCTAGTAGACATTGAGTGTACTATCAACTCTTTATATGCAAAACTTCCTCCGTAGCCTATGTTTGTATGATTAATTCCCTTTGGCGCTTGGCATTTCTTTTAGGGTGAGTTGTTCGACAGTCCCGTACTCTACCATTACCAGCATATTCCTGCAGTCCGATTAATTTCTACCAAGTCTATTACTCGTTCCATTTTTATCAATTCTTTACACTTTTCAAAACAGCAGTTTTTACCAATTATTTACACTTTTCTTCTTTTCTTTTTAGGCAAAATATGTGGATAAGGTTGTCCTAATAAAGTAATACAAATAACAAAAATGCTACCAAAAGGCCCACTTGTCACATGGGAGAAATAACATTATGCTATCCAATTTCCTTTTATACCCTCCCCACATGGTCACTTTATATAAACAATTCTATTTTAACCCCACCCACCATGGCTTAAAGTACCTTATTCTTTAAAATTGTGCCAACCCCAAGTGTAAAGAATTGGTAAAAATGGAGAGAGTATTTTAATGTACGAAAATGAATGTGTTTCGGGTTAGTTTAGTTTCCGAGGGTGTAATGTTACTCTGATTATTGGGCAACGGTTGAAACACTTGATTTGAAGCACCTACAAAAAACCAAGCTTAAATTGCCTCTTGAGGTGGTTGGGGATACGAGATACCTTCCCCTCCGACGGTCAAGTCAATGTTTGTATTGGGCCAAGCACAAGAGTATCCAAGAGGGTGATGATTACTACCTCTTTTGGGGGGCTCCTATCTCCTCTATCTTGTAATCTGTCTCTTAAGTTTCCCCTATTTATAGAGAATTGTTCCTAAACACAGAATGCCACTTTCATTAGAAAAGGTAAGTGATACTTCTCCTAATGCCCTTCATTGTAAGGGTTCCCCATGGGTATCCTTGTCATGATATTGTCATGATAAGTTGCGTCTGAAATAAGTAGGAGAACCTTTTCTAGGTTTGGCTTGCGCCGCGTGTCACCATACAATTTGCCATTTTGTTAGGAATACATACATGCTAAAGTATTTC
Source organism: Corrigiola litoralis (assembly GCA_901111285.1). NCBI lineage: Eukaryota > Viridiplantae > Streptophyta > Magnoliopsida > Caryophyllales > Caryophyllaceae > Corrigiola > Corrigiola litoralis. The sequence goes on along the minus strand of CAAKMY010095104.1, from coordinate 6,653 downwards.
TGACCAGAACAAATAGCCCCTTGAGTGGTACTTAGTGTTCCGGCCCGTAAGGGCGAGGGCCACTCAACATTGACTCTCTTTGGTGACGAGCATCCAACATTCATCGTTTGTCTCATGGGGGATGCTTGTGCCAAATGCTTGTCTCTAGGGAACTTTCTTGAGTGCCTTTACTGAAGAGTTGTTGCTTGACCATGAGTGCCCTTTGGGCGATATATAGTTCTATAAAATAATTTTCCCCAACATAATGATGCTTAGGAATACTTTTGAGTAGGCATAATGGGTCATGGGTAGGATTGTTCACCGGTCCAGAACCGGACCGACCGGAGAGTGACACATGCCAAATATTAGAACCTAGGACCAAACCGGCCAAGGTAAGACCGGACCTAAACCGAACCGGCAGACCAGACTTCTTGTTTTCCCTTTTTCTAATTTTTAGGGATTAGTGGAAGCTGCCTTCACTACCTCCATTATTAATTCTAGAACTACAATTTCCATAAGAAGTAGATCTAAAAGTCGTATGTGAAATCTAGATCTGGTGAGAAAAAATAAAGTTCAAAGACAGCGTTGTTGTGGTTCATGGCAACTTAGTTGTTATAGCAGCGTCAGATGTCAATTACCTCCATACATGGGACCCAACTTGGTACCATTTTCCTCACCACTGCAACCCCCATGTTCCTCCGACCATCACCATCTCTCTGCCCTCACTCGGCGCTGATAATGCACGAAAACTACCCTTGCCCCCAACAACAAATCTCCTTAGCATCACCACCATAAATAAGGTGAGATAAGGAATGAGGGTGGTGGTGGTCAACCACTGTCAAAGGTGGTTAAGGTTTACCCCTACTGACATTGTTTCATTTTGATTTCATTCATCTCTTTAACCAAACAATTTATAAAAGTAACAAAATTTTTTTCCATTCCTCTCTTCTAATCATTCCATTCCATACTTCAAACCACACGAACCCTTTATTTATAACATATGGATTGCTCAAAATTTTTGTTGATTGGAAGCTTATTTGCCTATCCTTGAGAATTTAGTTAAGAAACGTGTTTAATGGTCTTGATTTAATCTTGAAAATGAATGGTTACTATCTTTTCTTCTTATGTTAGTTGTCGACGACTATAATAGTTGCCAACTATTCTAAAATCTTTGCTCCCGAGGAGGAACCATTCCAATAAACTGTGTCAATAGCCTCATCATCCTGGACTAGCTCAAACGAGAAGATTTGCTTGAGAACTTCAATTAGGAGCAAATGAGAGAAGAGTTCCCACTTCCACCCATGAGAATCGAACCACATCTCCTCAATAGTATTGTCAGCTTTGCTAGATGGCACCTCTTCCAGTGCTAACTCAGATAAACTCTCCTTGACCATTCAGTTGTGGTCTCAAAACAAGGTTTTCTTCCCATTCGCAACCGCTGAACTAATGCCAGAATAAATAGCTTACGATTTTCAATAATGCCTGCCCAGACATTAGACATACTATGGGAAGAAGAGAACATATCAACATCACATCTACCAGAGCAATACTTAGCCCTAAGCACTCTAGACCAAAGTGAGAGGGGTTCAGCAAGTAGTCTCCAACCTAGCTTTGCTAGGAAAGCCGCATTAGTTTGACGAGAAGACCTAATCCCTAACCCTCCACACTCCTTAGGTCGCTGGATTGTTTCCCACGAAAGTAGGTGAATTTTCTTCTTTGCATCTGAGCCCCCCTAAAGAAACCTTGATCTAGTCTTGCGATCCAAATCATCACAATAGAACGAGGGACTTTTCCAGTTTGAAACGAATAGGTGGGCATATTCGATAAGGTGGCTTGTGCTAGAGTAGCCCTACCAGCTAGGGTCAGTACCTTGGTTTTCCATCTAGACAATCTTCTGTCTAACTTGTCATTAAGATGGCTGAAGGTAGTTCTGATTACTCGGCCATTAATAGTAGGCATACCTAGATAGGTGCCTAGATCTTCAGTATCTTCAATTCCTAAAGCAAGGCTAACTGAAAGTTTATCATCTTCCTTCATATTAGCCGAGAAAAGGACCCTCGACTTCGCCAGGCTAACTTTCTCTCCTGAAGCTTCACAGAATTTATCTAAACATCCACGGATAATGCCAGCTTGACTTGTGGTAGCTTCCGCAAACAACACAAGATCATCTGCAAAAAATATGTTAGACAGTAAAGGGCCACCTCTGCTTGCTCGGATAGGCTTCCAGCCACCCTTCTCAATAGACTCCTTGATAATCTTATGAAGGCGCTCTAGACAAAGCACAAACAAGTAAGTGAACAAGGGGTCCCCTTGTCTAACCCCTCTAGTAGGTTTGAACGAATCTAGAGCTTCCCTATTCCATAGAACACGCATAGAAGAGGAGGTCACACACTCCATGATGACTCCAACTAGAGAGGAAGGGAAGTGCATGATATCGAGTGTCTCCTTGATTAATGAGCACCTCAACCGATCATACGCTTTCTCGAGATCCACCTTGATTGTCATGAGTCCCATCTGACCTTGCTTCTTCCTCATTGAGTGCAACACTTCTTGAACTATAACAATATTGTCTGTGATTGGACGACCAAGAACAAAGCCACTCTGTGATTGAGAAATGAGCCGAGGAAGGACCACTTTAAGCTTGTTTACGATTAGCTTGCTAGCCACCTTATAAGCCACATTACACGAGCTAATATGTCTTAGCTGAGTGACAAGCTCTGGATTATTAACCTTTGGGACTATAACAATAAAAGTATCGTTCAATCCAACATGCATACTTTGACCACCAAGAAAGCTGAGCACCATCTCACACACATTAGCAGCAACCAAGGACCAGTGTTTTTGGAAGAATAAGGCCTGAAATCCATCTGGACCAAGGGCATTGAGGGATGTCATGCTCTTGATGACTGCTTCGACTTCTAAACAGGTGAAAGCCCTTGAGAGTTTAGACTTGGTTCTCCTTGAGAAATCAGGAAAATGAGAATCGTGCAACTCAAATCCTACCACATTCGGTGAAGTATCAAGACACAACTCCTGAAAATAGTTTACTACAAACGCTTGTACATCCTTTGATTCATACATCCAATCCCCCTTAGAGTTCTTGATAGCTACTATTTTGTTTCTTCGTCTTCGAATGACCGTACTAAGATGGAAATAGGAAGTGATCCTATCCCCATCTTTGATGAAATCTGCTCGAGAGTTTTGATAACGCAGGAGCTCTTCTTGAGCAAGGACCTCATCCAACTCCTTGCGTAACTTTCTCTACAAATTAATGAGACCTTGATCATGAGATACTGCGAGTTTGCGTTGGATGCCATCTTTCCTGCTAGTGAGCTCTTTTTTGCGACGAAAAATGTTATCGAAGACTTCCACATTCCAGACTTGTAACTTATCAGAGAGATTCTTGAGAAAGGACACTAGATAATCATATGTGTCCTAATTATTATGGATAAATCTCTCAAAGCTCTCATGTGTGAGACAAGAAGCTTGAAACCGAAATGGACGATTAATCGAAATGAGAAGAGCAAAACCTGTAGGTGAAATAAGGAGGGGGAAATGGTCAGATTGAAGAGCAGGCAAATGCCTTACCTTGGCCTCTTCATACTTAAGACTCCATTCTCCTGAACACAATGCTCTGTCAAGTTTGGCGCTTCTTCTAGTTTCAGGAGTAAACCCTCTTTACCATGTGTGAGCAGCCCCAGAAAAACTGAGTTCAATAAGCTCATTATTTTCTATCAAAGGATAAAACTGAGCACATCGACGAGCAATATTGGGGTTAGCAGGATTCCTTTCTTGTCTCATTAAAGTCGTCAGCTAATAGCCAAGGTTTATCAAGGCTTGCTAGCAAAGTAATTAAGTTCTTGCCACAAGCCTTGCCTCTTAGTTGCATCAAGGCTTGTATAGACAGCAGTGAAATACCAGGACTCATCTCCTACTCGAGTGATAATCATGGTGAGACATTGATTATGTTTAACAATGGGTTCAATTTCCACCACTCATGAGTTCCAGTAAACCCAAATCCCTCCACTAAAGCCCAGGGCATCAGCTCTTGTGTGGCCACCAAAACCTAAGATTCTAGCCAGTTTCTCTGCATGTTCTCCTCCCATGTGTGTTTCAACTAGGGCTAGAACCGTAGGATTATTAGCTTTGACAACTTCCTTGAGCCTGTTGATCTTAGCCTTATCTTTTGTGCCTTGAATATTCCATACCATAAAGGTAATAGGGGGGAGGTTGGGAGCAAGATTGGGGTATGTATCCACCTTTGACAACTAAGGGGTTTGAGACGAGCTTAAATAAGCATCTTTTATGAGGTTAAGAACACGTCTAACCTCATAATGCAACTGGACTGACGCCACCATCTCCGGTGGTTGGGGCCTGGGTTCCCAGTGAGTCTCGAACTCCACTAGTACCTTGTGAGCTTCCGGTATGGCAGCTACCAGATACGGGATCTCCATCTCTGATCCTACACACAAGATCACTTCTGGGGGGGGGGTCATTAGAGTGTTCACCCGAGCATTCTGTAGAGAGGTCAATTGTGTGAGGGGATTCATTGGAAGTTTCAGGGGGATGGCTTGAGGAGGAGGTAAAGGGAGTAGTAGAGGCTTGAACTAGACTAATGTTTTCTTTAAGTGGTGTGATAGGATTAGGGTTGGCAACGTGGATGTTTGGAGTGGGAGTGATATTTTTGTCTGTGAGGGGGATACGGGATTGGCTTTTAATGAAGCTTGAGGTTCTTTTAAGGATAGTGTGAGATTGGCTTTTAATGTTGTTAGGGTTTTTCTTGTTCAATGCTTGAGGGTTTCGAGGTAGATTTCTTCCTAGGAAGAGTTTGCACTGGAAGGCTAGAATCCACCTCAAAGAAGATATTGACAGAATCAAGTCCCTTGATTTATGTGCTCTAATTAGATACTTTTTTATTAATTAATAGAGGTAATGAATCTCCCCCTAGAACTGCAGTAGCAAACATGGAGGAAACTTCCACAATTTCCTCTGAAATAGCAGTAGTAAGGGGATTTACTTCCTTGAACACAGCTTCTACATTAGTGGCAAAAAGGGGATTATCTTCCATTTTTGCATCCTGCAAGATATCAAATCTTGACCCTGAAGATACTTGCCTTGGGGTAATTACCTTAGTCGTCGCCTTTTCTGCTCCCTGCTCTGCATTAGGGTTAGGAATCCTATGGTTAGAAATCCTATGGTTAGGGTTAGGGTTAGGGTTTGATTTATCATCTAAACCTTTCTCTCCCCCCTTGTTAGCTGGTTTCTGGTAGGTTTCTTGACTTGAATCCAAGAAACATAGGTGGCCTCTTCACCTTGATGATACTCATTGTCAACCATAGCATGGTCAGTGGAGGGAGCTTATGTACTGCAGACTATATCCTTGACAGGGCATTCTGGACTAGCATGGCCATACTTTTCACATGCAAAACAGATCATCTTGAGACCCTCGTACTGGATGTGCCAAACTTTGTCTCTCATCCAGAACTTAGAGAGGAGTGGTTTTGATAAGTCCACCTCAACACTCAGTCTAGTGAACCGGCCCCTCTCCGCTTGGGCTGTCGTCTTATCCACCCTCAAGACTTTTCCTATCTTACATCCTACCTTACGTATAAATTCGACATTGAAGTACTCAACCGGGAGGTTGGGAATACGTACCCAGGTTGTTAGCAACTTGATAGGCTGAGCATCCGGGGTTAAGTTAGGTTACCATTTGCGGATGGTCAAGTAGTGATCCCCGATCAACCATGGCCCCTGTGAGAGGGCGTGCTCATAATCCTCCATTGCTTAAAATCTAGCAATGTAGTAGTCATGCCCTATATCCGTCAAAGAGAAAATCCATTTAACAACCCATTTTAGTTTGAGATTATTCATGAGAGATTTATATCCCATGTTTTTATCAAACATCTTAATTGCTTCTTTTCTTCTTTAGAAAGAAGAATAATAGGGCATTGATCATTAGCATCTAACTACTTCGGAGGTAGATCATCATCTGAATCTTCATCTTCACAACGAGTAACATCTCCAAAGATATTGGTAAGATGTGTTCGTAGGGGACCTCCTTGTCGAACTGTCTCTAAATGAGATGGCTGCTGGTGGATTTTGGGGGACTTGGGGAAGAGGATTTGGGGGATGGGATGGAGGAGGTGATGAATTTTGATCATTAAGAAAGTTACTAAGATGCATATTTTTACGTTTGGATTTCTTTGTTGAAGATCTAGTTGATCGTTGAGAGATTGAATAACTTGGCTATCGCTACTCATGAGAAGGATTCAACAGAGAATGTTCTTCTATTTACAACTCAGTTTGTCAGGGGAGTTGAAATCACAAGAATGAGATAGTGAATGTTGTGTTTAAGGTTGAGCTTGGAAGGTTTGAGGAATGAAGGAGTGTTGGACTAAGGTAAGTTTAGTTGTGTAAGGGAGGGGAGAGGACAATGGGATAGGGGGGATGGCGTGTTATACAATTGCTCTGAAAAGGTGAAAAATATCCGGAAACTGGCCAGGTAGTGCCATCTCGCAAAGAAAAACTAAGTTAATGATAGCATCTCGCAAATTTTTTTATACTCCCTCTGATTTTAAAAGAATGATGTTCTATAGTAATTCTTAATTTGTAAAAGAATGACATTTTAACTACTTTCTAGCTAAGTTATCATCAATAACCTTAAATTTTATCAT